>JAJLTL010000196.1:0-14698 GCA_030568135.1 Vanderwaltozyma yarrowii
GTTGGTATTAATAAATATTGATTAGTTGATTACTTTTCAATATTATTTTTGGTTTGATGTAAGCTATTGATAAATATGATAACTATATAAGAGTGTGTTTACCATTACAATGAACTTATTGGAATATTGGAAAGGTGTCCATTTATTTATACGTTTAGAAATTGAAAGAAATATATTATTTTCTGATATAACTTATTGCTAATTGGCAATAACTATCATTAATATATGGTTAGTGACAATGCCACAAGACCAAACCCTCAATAATACCATCAAACGCAGACAAGTGCCCCGCATTATTACCGGTAAATTTACTTATACGGCAAGGAACATAGCAATATATATAAGAATGAAATAAGGTACTATTCATACTGTAATTGAGGGATCTTTTTTAATGAAAATTATATTAATAAAAAAATATCATATAAAATTTAGCAATAATTTTTGAACCTTTTTTTTGTGCTGAAATATAAAGAAAAATAACAAACTTAAGGTATTAATTATTGAGTACCTAATAAAGGGAGCGTTGAATGGTAACCATTATGATCAATGGTAACATAAATGATTTTTTCATTACAAACAGTTTTGCAAGTGTAGTAATAATTAATTATTGTGTATGTTTAGTTTTATATTGTGTCGCTTAGCGAAAAACAGTGTGGGTAGTAAGTAGTACGAACATTACTTAAAGTATTTTAATATAACAAATTATTATGGACAATAGAAGATGATATAAGATAATATAATATAATATAATAGTAGCTAGTTACATAAGGGAACATTTTATTATTTACTATATAGAAAAAAAGTGTTCATCATTGCAAAGTTTCTTACAATTATTAATTGAGGGGAAAAATTAAATGTAAACAATAATTTCATCACTGTTAAAAACATTAAATCTATTTTTCAAGTTATTGTTATTATTTTCTTCATTTGAATATTTTTTTATGCCTATCATGTCTTTTGAAGCTAAATTCAATAATGATAAGAATGCACTAGCTGCAATTTTCCTATCAACACTAATAACTTGTTCATCTGAACTATCCTGCGTCACAGTACTAGGAACTAAATCTTCATATAATATTTTTCTTTCAAAAGGTTGATATGAATGTGTATTTTTACCATCTAATATTGTTCTTTCTTTTATATAATCATAAAATTTTTTTGTTTGATAATCTAAAATTTGTTGAAATTCCATTCTATTTTGTGTTTTAGAAAATTTTTGAGAACCATTATCTGAATTATCATCTGAAGCTATTGATCCTAAATTGCTATGAGTGTTACTATTTGAAGTATTATTATTATTATTGGTATTACGTTTTTTATTGATTGCCATTCTTGATTGTAAAATATTTACTACATCATTTTCAATACTTTGAGCAGTTCCACTTGTTCTTGTATTATTACGACCAAACGATGAAGGTGGTAAATCTAAATTCATTTGCATATAGTCATTATTATGTTCATCCAATTCTTCATCAATTTGTTCTAAATTTAATAACATATTTGTATGATTGTTATTATTATTAATATTGCTATTGCGACTATTACTATTATTTTCATAGTAATCATCATCTATATAAAAATTATCTTGATCATAATCATTATTATTTGGATTAGCCATTTTTCTTCCATGTTCTTGACTTGGAATACTACTTGATCTTGAATTTGTTGAAGTTAATGAATAAGCTCTTTTACGACCTCTTTCAATTAATTTTGAATTAAAAATATGAGTATTTTTATTATTAGGATTATTTAAATCTGTTATATTTAAATTTTTTGTATCATCATTTAATAAAATTAATTTCCAATTATTAATTAAAAAATGATTATTTTCTAAAATTGAAATTGAATTTGAATTTAAGAAAAAGTCATCGATATTTTGTTGTGTATTATTATTGAGTTTTCTTTTCTTATTTGAAGAAGAATTTGATTTTAATTTTTTATTTGTAATTGACATTAATTCATTATAATTATTAAAATTATTTCTTAAAAAATCTGTTGAAAAACCTGTTCTTTCATCGAATTTAATTAATGTAAAATTCGATGACTTGTTATTGTTATTGTTATTTGTTAATTTTAATTTTTTAATAGATGGTCCTAAAATATCATTTTCTAATGAAGATTCATCATCTAATGAAGTTTCATCTGAATCAATTTTTTTAACACCTAAATCAATAATTGAAATATTATTATCAATATTATTATTATTATTATTATCAATATTATTATTTTCATTATCATCAAAATTTAAATTAAATTCTTTATTTTTTTCAATTTGATAATTAATTTCCATATCATTGTCAAATTCATTTGAATTTAATTTTTGTAATGAAGTACCATGTTGACTTACAATATCATCTAAATCTAAATTAAAATCTAAATCCAATGGAATTTCATCAATAGTAAATTGATTTTCTCTTGAATAAGTATCTAATTGATTTGCAAATTGATCTAAAGTATTATTTGAATTTGATAATTCATTTAAAATATCTTGTCTTTTAATTATTGAAGTGACGTTGTTATTATTATTATTATTTGTATTTAAGTTTAAGCCTAATAAATTTTCAAAATTTTTAATTTCATTAATATTATAAGAAGGGTCATCAATTAAGAAAGAATCTATTGCATTATTATTATTATTATTATTATTATTATTTAATAATAATATTTTTTTATTGTTAGTACTGTTATTATTGTTATTATTTTTAATATTTTTTTTATTTGAGAATAAATTTTTTTGTAATAATAATAATAAATTTTTCAAATCATTTAATAAAAATTCAGTTTTTTTATTATAACAAATAGTGATACCAAATAATAAATTTGAAACGTATCTTAATGGTAATTGTAAATCATTTTTTTGTATAATATTACATGTATTTGGTATTGAAACGTTAATGATATCTTTTTTCTTTATATCTTTTGTAGAAGTAGGGGTAGTGGTAGTGGTAGTGTTGTTATTATTATGATTATTATTATTATTTATAATATTATTTGTATTACCTAGACTTGATAATAGCCATACGGTAGTGACTCCTTCATAAGGTTTATTATTCTTGTTCCTGTTGTTATTGTTATTATATAAATCAGTATATCTATTTAATTGTAAAGCAGTTTGCATTGTGTGATTGTGTAGTTGTGTAGTTGTATAATGACAAGACAAGACAAGATATAATAAATAAGTAAACGATTAAATAAAAGATTTTCCCCTTTTCCCTTATATAAATAACCACATATTTCTAGTTAACTCCAATCCAATCCAAGCTGTTTCCCTAAAAATTATATATTATAATAATTATTTAAAATAGCCGCCCAAGTATTAAAATTTTAGAGTAAATCTCCGCCGTCCACACACCCAATCCGGGTAAACCACCGCATCATCATCATCACCATACACGAACGCATTATAATACCCTGAGTTCGAAACCTTGCACAACCAAAATTGCCCGCCACAACAAATAAAAATAAAATAAAATAAAATAAAATAAAAACAATACACAGACAAACCAAATGTATTCTTCTCTGCTCTAGCACTAGCTCTAGCACTAGCTCTAGCTCTAGGCTCTGGTGTTCTTCAATTGTCACCACGCTACCACTTATGATTAAACCAAAATGCACATAAAAAACACTCTCTTTATTACCTAAAAGAGTATAAATATTATACAATAATATAATATAATATAATATACTATAATATAATATAATATAATATAATATAATAGAGTATACCACTAATGAAGAAATGAGGAAAACCACCCACCCTCCACCGCAAACACGTGCGGTTACCCTGCTGCACGTACAACACGATACACACCACACACCACACCAAATACCACACAAGCAAGCAACTGTGCAAAACTTTTTCCTTCTTCTTGCACACACTACCACCACCACCACCACCACTGGCAATTGTTGGGCGATAATTTTAATTTTAATTTAATTTAAATTTAAATTTAGTTTAATTTAATCGGGATTTCCGTATTAAGGAGATAGCAATTGGCACACTGGGCAGGGTAAACATGAATGTAAAATGGTGAAATGTAAAATGGCAAAATGTAAAATGGTGATGGGGGGGGGGAAAAAGAGGAAACAAAAGGAAATGAAAGAAATTTGTATTTTAAATTTGTATTTTAAATTTGTAGTTTAATTCATTGTAATATACACATGGATGGTTTGTTGTTATTGTCTTTTTATATCATATCATATCATATCATATTATAAGCATAATAACTATTGTATTGATATTTATTATTACTAATATATCTATAATATATATATATAGATATATATATTATATATATATTTACACACACACCACATTACACACCCCACCCTACAATACACACCCAACACACACCCAACCTTCACTACACACACCCAACACACCCAACACAACAAATATGGTGTTGATTAATGGTATTAAATATGCTTGTGAAAGATGTATTAGAGGTCATAGAGTCACAACATGTACTCACACAGATCAACCACTGATGATGATTAAACCAAAAGGTAGACCTTCCACTACTTGTGATTTATGTAAAGAACTAAGAAAAAATAAAAAAGCAATAAATGGATTAATTAATGGTGATAGAGTTTGTACTTGTGGTAGATTAGAAAAAAAATTACAACAACAAAAATTAAAAGATGATGCAAAATTAAAAGCAAAAGAAAATAAAAAAAAATTATCAAGTTCAAATAAATCAGAAACTTCTTTATCAAAAAGAAAAATAAGTATTTCAAATATTAATATGAATCAAATGAATATGAATATGAATAGTTATAGTGATGTAAGTAGTGCAAATTCTCCAATATCTATTGATCGTAGAAATAGTAATTATTATTCAACTAATAATAATAATAATAATACCACCACCACTAATAGTAATCCAATTTTTATTAATAGAAATTTTTCAGATTCTGCAAATAATTTATCTTCATCTTCAAATAATAATCATTTCTTAGATTCAAATGTTAATAATAATAATTTAATTAATTTTTCTACAACAAATAATAAAATTACAAAAGATTATCATAGAGTAACATCAATGGCATCAATTTCATCATTACAATCACAACAATCTTTAGAACAATCTTTTTCATCTCCACAATCTCCAACAAATTTATTAAATAATCCAAGTCATATAAATTTAATTACAGGGAAATCACCAACAACAAATATAAATGATTTACCAATTTCAATAGATGATTTCTTACCAAATGAATTAGATGATATTAATATCAATATGAATATGAATATGAATATAAATTCAAATTCAAATTCAAATTCAAATTGGTCAAATAATACAAGTAATGTTACAACAAATAATAATTCAACAAATTTTAGTACTACTGCAACAATAAATTCAAATTCAACTACTGCATTGAATTCAAAATTAAATAAAATGACAAGTAATCATACTGGTAATAATAATAATAACAACAACAACAATAACAACAATTTATTCAATAACTATAATATAATGAATTCAAGTGAATATACTTCAAATGTTGGTTTATTAGACACTTTTATGGACCCTTCTTTAATACAAGGTGTTTCAAGAGCAACTTACTTATTAAATAATAATAGCGGTACTAATAACAATAATCACACCAATAATTTAATCAGTCAAGATGTTAGTCCCAGAAATAGTGTAAGTTGGAATAATAATAGTAATATTAATAACAATAACAATAATACAAAGATAAAATCTGAACATATTGATAGTTATAATGAATTTAGTCGAAGAGATAGTATATTGAAAAATGATCATGATGATGTGAAAAGTATACAAAGTGTAGAAGTATTATCATTAACACCAGGGTTTTTGGATTTTCAAGATAATACTTTAACATCAAATAATTTAACAAGAAGTTCGATGGTTAATTTGACTAAAATGAATAATACTACTAATAATAATAATAATCACAACAATAATAATAACATTCATAATCATAATCATGATACTAATAATAATGATACTAATACTAATAGTAGTAGTAGTAGTATTAATAACAACAATAATAATAATAATAATACCCCGATTAGTAATCTCAATAATTTTAAAAATTTAGAATTATCGAAATCTTCAGATTCAATATTCCCAAATTATAATACTTCAAATTTAAACTCTATTGATAATTATACAAATTTACCAGATTTGAAACCGAAAAATAGTTTTATTAACACTGATATACAATCGAATATTAAAACAAATAATAATAACAATAATGTAACAAATAATAATTCATCAATTCAAACAGATTTAGATAGATTATTACTAACCACAGTTAAAACAGATGATGATGATTTATTAAATATTTAAAATTTACTGAAAAAAATAAATTACACTCATTTCACTTTAATAATTGTAAATTTTATCATCATTAGTTATTATTATTTATTATGTTTTTATGTAACCTTACCGACTTATACAATTTTTCATTATTCTTATTGTTATAATATTTTTAATAAAAAATTTAAATATTAAACTTAATAAATAAATTAAACGAATAAGTAATGAATAAACGACGCAAATCAATGATATATATATATATATATATATAATTTATGCCAATTTAGAAAAAAATTAGAGTCCATTCTTATTATTAAATAGTTGCAGAAAATATTTACGTAATATAAAAAGTAATCAATGGGAAATATACTGAAATGCATAACTAACATCATTATGTTGAAATTCATTTCGAAGTAAATGGTCATTTGTTTTTTGTAATGCATCGTGATTTAAATGATTCCAACTTGTTGCATCACCATATAACATCGTAGTAGATCTTATATTTTGTTTCCCAGCTTTTGTACAACGTTTACAACTATAAGTTTCATGTGTATCACAAATAGTATTTTCATTTAATTGAAATAATTGTTTTAAATTATCAGAACTAAATAATCTTTCAACATCTTCTTTTTCATCAACAACACATGAACTTAAACTCATTTTCATTGATTGTCTTTGGAAAACTTTTTCTTCAATAGTACCGGTAGCAATAAATCTATAAATAAAACAATCCTTCTTTTGACCATCTCTCCAAACACGAGCTAAAGCTTGTTGATCAGATGCTGGGTTCCAATCAGGGTCTAATAAGATTAATCTATTTGCACCAATTAAATTGATACCACAACCACCGGCTTTTGAACTCAGTAAGAAAATAAATTCTTGACCCTCTGGATCATTAAATCTATCCACTAATTTTTGTCTTTTATTAATAGTTAATGTACCATCTAAACGGACAACACCATAATGTTTATTTCTACACATTTTTTCAATTAGATCTAAAGTTTGAGTAAAATTTGAAATTAAAACAATTTTATCATCTGATTCCGTTTTAATTTTATGTAAAAATCTTTCTAAAATAGCAAATTTACCAGAATGGTGTGTTTGTATTTCTCTACTATTAGTTCCCTTATGAATATTATAATCATCAGGTATATCAACATCACCATCGACATTAGCTAATTCTTCTTCTAAATTTAGTAAATCTGGATGATTACATAATTTCTTTAAAATACCAATAGCCCTTAAACCTTGAGAGCCTGCTGAACTCTTAACTAATTTTTTAACCTCTCTTGATTTGATCAAACTTCTATATAACTCAGTTTGAAATGGTCTTAAATTAACAAAAATAACATGTTCGTATTTGCAAGGTAAATATTTTGATAAAATATCATTTGTACGTCTAATAATGAATTTTGATACAATGGTTGATAATTTGTGTAATTGTTGACTACTTTTTGCAATTTCTTTATCAGTAGCATCGGCATCACGACCATGTAAGATTGGAATTTCAAATTTTCTTCTAAATTCTGCTCTTGTACCTAAAAGACCTGGATTTGAAAAATTTAATAGTGCGAAATATTCAGAAAGATCATTTTGAATTGGTGTACCTGATAAAATGACCCTTCTTGGACAATTGATACTATTCAATGAAGTAAATGTTAATGAATCACCATTTTTTAATCGATGACCTTCATCGGCTAACATTAATCCTACATTTGTACCTGCTAATTGATCGACATTTCTACGTAATGTTTCATATGAAATAATTAATACAGGTTTAACAATATTTCTTCCCTTTGCTTGTGCCCAACCTTTAATAGCTTGAGATACTGTTGAATTACCACCATTCGCTAAGGAAGATTTTTTACCATCAATTGCTAATGGAGTTAATGCACCAGGTCCTAACCATTTAATTAATTCATTCGCCCAATTATTTACTAAAGAAGAAGGACAAACAATGATACATTTATCAATTAATCGTTTACCTTGTGGACCTTGTTTTAAAAGTGTCCACATCAATGCTATACATTGTAAAGTTTTACCTAAACCCATTTCATCGGCCATAATACAACCATAGGCACCTCTATTTGAAGGAGATTTTTCTATAATTTCTTCAACTTTCTTTTCATTGTTACTATTAGTATTTTTACTTTCTTTCTTTTTATTCTTTTTTGTTTTTTTTTCAACAGGTGGTTCTATTTTATCTTCTGTTGAATCTGGTGTTTTTTCAATTGTAGAATCAATATCATCTGTTCCTATTATAGAAGAATTTATATCAGTTGCTGTTGTGTTTATATTTGCATTTGCATTTGTAACTTCAGGGTCATTTTCAATTTCGGTTAATGATAAACCTGAATTACTTAATGCTTCAGATTCTAAATAATCTTTCATGACCAAACCTGTTACACAACGGTATAAGAATCTTACACCTTCTACTTGATGTGGTCTTAAAATTTTGGATAATTTTGGATCAATAACAACAGGAATATTTGGGAATTTTTTATTTTCATTTGTATAATCTGTTAAATTATCTTTTAACAATTCAGTCAATGGTTTGTTTCGTATACCATTTGACATCATTGATGGATGCATATACCTTTGATGTAATGCTAATTTTTCATCTTCCTCTTTTTTTTGTCTTTCTAATCCATCTTGTAATTTTTCATTTTTATTAAGTATAATTTCTGGTATAATTTCAGAATCATCTTGAATAATCATTTCACCATCAACAGAAGGATCATACAAGATGATTGCAAATTCATCACTTGGATCATGTAAAGGTCTTGGTTCAGAAATAATTTTTTTCTTAGTACCTAATGTTAATGGTAGACTATGTCTTTGAATATAACCTTTTATTGGTACAGTAAAAGATTTTTTCAAGACAGTTTCAATTTCATTCATTCTATTTGGATCTTCTGTCAATCTTCTACCACTTAATGCATCTTTACGTCGTATTCTAATTACAATGTCATTACCATCAAGATTTTCTTTATCGGCAAGATTTTCTAATGCAACATCATAACCAGCATATGAAACATTTGTTGATCTTTCTCTTAATACTCTACCATTTACATTAACAGCGGTGACGTTTTTCTTGGTATCAGTAGTAACTTGTTTTGTTACTTTATAAGGAACTTTGAATGGTTTAACTAATTTATTAAAAGAGGCTTCAACATTTAATTGTCTTGGTACTAATCTTGGTGCAGAACCAAAACCAATTCCATTAGGTGGTCTATCTGGAAGTCTTCTCTTAGCCATAGTTACGGTGTTCTACTTTTCTCGTTGTCTATAAATGCAACTATCTGGATTCACAAACAAGATCTAAAGATATAGATATAGTTATATAATGAATCTATAAATCTGACAAATAATTTTCCAGATTTCACTTAAATTCTCATTACACAAAAACCCAAACAAACGCGTATTAATATTTTTCACATATAAAACGACACCAAATTTATTATTTCGCGTACTATATAAGTAGTAGTACTAGTAGTGGTATAAATAAGAAAGGTATTACAGATATGTATATTCATCTGATAGTGGATTTGAAATGAGTATTGCTTATATATATAGTGGTAATATAGAGAGTTATCTAATTCCTCTTAGCTTTTGTAACGAAGTTTCTTCAAAATTGAAGAGTCAAAAAGTTGAGTAATTAGGATGATTTATTTGTCAACCTCCTATCAAAGTTATTTACTGATCTTTGATGCTTCTTTTTCTATAATATCTAGAAACGTAAAATATATATAAATATTCTTTTAAAGGTACTTCTTCATATATTACAGGGAAGATCTTAAGACAAGATTTTAATTTTCAATCCGTATTTACTAGTTGTAACATTATAAACAGAATGTATTCATTCCCTCCGTCGGTAATATTTTAATGAATATTCTAAACTTTAATATACAATGTACTTATTGTTAATGTATTAGTACTGTCTACCCTTCCTACATAGATAATAAGTTAAATAATAATAGAATATTCCACTTCTATACAACTAAACGTAAATATCTAAATATCGTATCACGAGAAAAACACATGACCAAAAATAGCGATAAAGAAAAGGGTGAACCACAAGAGAATCAAAGTGAAAAAATATTGTGTTAATTAATTATATAAATGTGATTGGCATGGTATGGATTGGTTGTATGACGAAGTAGTAGTAGTGATAATACAATCAAGATAAAATGGAGTTAAGTGAAGAACAATTAAATATTTTAAAAGAAAATGTTTTAAAAGCAAGAACATTATCATATAGTCCATATTCAAAATTTAAAGTTGGATGTTGTATATTAATGGAAGATGGTAGTACAATTATTGGTTCCAATGTAGAAAATGCAAGTTATGGTAATACTATATGTGCTGAAAGAACATGTATTGTGAAGGCGATTACTAACGAAGAAGTTAAATACAGAGATTCAAACAATTGGAAATGTATTGGTATAATTGGTGATAATATTAATGAATTAATATCACCATGTGGTATATGTAGACAATTTATTAGAGAATTTGTTAATGCTACTACTGAATCTGCATTACCTATAGTGATGTTTAACCACGATGCTACTAGTTTCAAATCAATGACAATAAATGAATTATTACCATTAAGTTTTGGACCTGATAGTTTAGTTTAGTTTAGTTTAGTTTAATTCTGTTTCTCCGACATCCTTATGTACGAGAATAGTAAGATTTTAAAATACCAATAATTAATTATATTTTCGGACTTTTATGGTCCGTAAACAGATAAAATACAGAAAAATGTTTGTACGGATGTGGGTTAGGGGGGGGGGGGGGGGGGAGAAGAAATTAAATATTATTACTTTAAAAGTATATATTACCTATTTCAGTAATCCTAGAATATCCCAAACAAACGAGAACTGATTTTTAACTTTTAACGAGAGAAATTGTTTTTTTGATGTACGGGGGTTTTCGGAGTTATGTTAATTTAAAATATGTATATATTTTTTCTTGTGGGTAAGAAATCTGTGCAGTAAAGTGCCAAATGTTTTTAACGTATGTATATACGCGTAGCACTTGTCGTGCTAATTTATTGTTTTGTCTCCGCATTTAAATGCTTACACCACACACATAACTCCGGTGGGGCAGTAGGATTGGAAGTAATAAACTAACAAAGCTAACTAAAATGCAGATATATACATATATACATATATCTGCATTTAATGCGTGTGTTTCTTCGGATATAATATTGGAGATAATGTAATACACTACATTCTTACCGCCGTTTGCTATTCATTTTTAAACTGTGTGTTGTATTATACGGAAGGGGAAAAATAACACAATATACCTTATCTGGAATTATTTCCATTCCTATTACACACTTGTACAAGTAAATATAATCTGTTAAGAATGAAATTTTGTTTTTCATTTGTTTTTACTTTACAAAAATTTCATAGTACGCTGAGAAACGGACAAACTAAACCACATGTTGTTTTTAAAAAATTGTGTCTCGGCGTTGTTTAGGTATAGGTTTATGCAATTTGCATAAACCTATACCTAATAATCTTCTCGTTTCACCCTAAAGGAAAATCCTTTGTTTTTTTTCTTTTTTTTTTCACCAAAAATATTTCATAATATGTATGTAGCACATGTATTTTAATTACGCGTATAAAACACATATGTAAAATAATAGATACAACAACATAACACCTAATTCATAACCCTAGACCTTAACACGTCCCCTCAGGTAAATCACACAGGATAATCCCTATCCCTACATATTTTCTTATCTTTCTTTTTTCTTTATTTCCCCGTTCAATAAACAATAATAACTAAATAATATACAAACGATATCACACCACCGCACATAGTACGTACCTTTTACTGCAACCGGAAAAAAACACAAAATGAACAAATTGAACAAAGCAGCAAATATCCTAAAAGGGAAACTAATAAAACCGAATTTAGATCTCATCGCACATTTACGCGGGGGGAGAAAACCCATTTTCTACTGCCATTTCTACTGCCATTCTATCATCATCATCACCATTTCTCTTGTCGTCGTATCTTTTTTTATATTTCAATTTTCTCATCCCACACAAAACTGGTTTGGTTTATCATAAATTTTTTTTCATTGAGCCTTTGTCCGTGGGAAACTAAAGTAAAAAGGGTAAAAAAAAAAACCCAAAGGAAACAACAGGGAAAGGGTGGAGTTTTTCATTATTATTATTATTTAAAATTTAAAAATTTTTTGTCTCCCAGTGGGATAGATCGGTCTGTTTCTTACTTTTTATTACTATTTTTTCTTATTTTCTATTGTTTTTCCCAGTTTTTCCCCCTATTATATCTCGAACTTCTACTTTTTACAGAAGAGAGCAACAATTAAAAAGAAAAAAAAAAAAAGCACACATACACATAACTCTTTTCGAAACTGTTAATTTAAAATACACAGTAAATAACCCATTCTCTTCTGCCTTGTTTCCCACATTCATTTCCTCTCATTCCTATGTTATATGCTAATTTGGTATAATATTGTATAGTATTGTTATTTCCCACTTGCTTGGCCCCTCCCTCATCCCTCACCCACCCTAACAGCACAACACACCATCTTGTGTTACGTTGCGTTACGTAAAGTAAAAGGACGATCGATGATCTCTCTGTCTCGAGAACATAGGATATCCTTTTTGAATACACTGGCACGCTGCAGGTTTCCCGTTCCTTTCTTTTTCTCTTTCCCTCTCGAGAACGGACATACATTCATTCATTCGAAAACTTTTCTCTTTCTTCTTTTTTGGGAAAATATATATATATATATATGTATCATAGATCATGTCATATTCGTTTTTTATAAATATATGAATATATATTTATATACTTACTTTCAGTAATTCCATTGCATTATATTTTATTATATGATATTACATTATAACATAACATAATATAACATAACATAATACACAAGATGTGTGGTATCAGTATATTAGTATCAAATAAAGATAATAAACTCCCTCCATTGTTATTACCAAGTTTACATTCTCAAAATAATACTTCTTTAAATCAATTGCAATCAACAACAGCTGTTACACCTTCTCCTGTACCTACACCTACTACTTTGCCTGTATTAAAAAATTTTAATGATTCAAATAAAAATTTAAATACAACAAGTTTAGATAAATTAGCTACTATTGCTATAGAAAATAATAATAATGAATCATCATCAACAACAAATAATGGTATTAATACAAATATAATTACTCCTACTGTAACACCTCCTCCAAATGAATATATTACTACTACTACAACTACATTGAATAATAACTTGAAAAAAAGAAAATTATCTACGTCAGTAAATGGTCATAGTAGTGCTAGTTCTAGTACCAGCAGTACTAAAAAATTAATTACTAGAAAATCATCTTTGATTCCTTCACCATCACCTTCTCCAATTCCAAGATCTGTATCTAATAATGAATACACTCATAATAATTCAACTAATTCTGAATATATTTCTTCTGTACAAAATTTGAAAAGACAAAGAATTGGTCCAAGTTGTGATAGTTGTCGTTCTAAAAAAATTAAATGTAATGCAAAAATTGAAATATTATTACAAAATAATTTAGTTGTTGAATCATATACTAAAAATTTACATCATATTTTCACAAATGATGAAATCATTAAATTAACCGCAAATGATTCAATTTTTAATAATTTAAAAATTTCTGAAATTTTTGCTAAAAATAATGATAATAATTTATCATTAATAAAACATAGAGATAAATTAATTTTATTTGAACCATGTTCTCCATGTACAAAAAAAAGAAATTCCGCAATTCATAAGAATAGTAACAATAATAAAAATACAATTGATGATCAACAAGAATGTTGTTGTACTTTTTCAAAAGGCTTTACAAGAGCTGATATAAATATTTTTAGTAAAATGATTAAAAAAGTAAATGCAACGAATAAAACTAAAAAAAATTCAATTTATGAATTAGATGTTGATGATTATCAACTTTACTGTATGTAAACTTGATAAAAATCAAACGACAAACAAATTTAACTGATATTCACAATAAGGAAAAAAACATAGAAAAAAAAAAAATTTAACGAAGTAACGCCAATTTTAAGAAGTAAATGCCCATATAGATAAAAAATAAACAATATAAATAAATTCATATATATAAACGAAATTATAAACCTAACGAATGATATAAATATTTTTAACAGCCTTTTGATATATATACATATAAAATTAATTAGAGAAGAAAATATTAGAATAAAAAAATCAAAGTCAAAAAAAAACGAATGCGCAAGCCCGGAATCGAACCGGGGGCCCAACGATGGCAACGTTGGATTTTACCACTAAACCACTTGCGCTTATTAATGTATACCGAAATGTAATATAAAGGGAGTCCTTATTCGATAATTAAGGATTCTGATCTGTGGAAGCG
>JAJLTL010000197.1:0-14667 GCA_030568135.1 Vanderwaltozyma yarrowii
TATATTTAACTTGAGTAAGTGGACGTTCGTGCCCTACCAACATAATAGGTCTCATCTTGAAATTCTGAGTAGTATAATGCTGTTATTTGTCTATATGTATTTATACAAATATATTATTAATATATTCAAAAACCTTTTTTAAATAAAATCAAGTAGAATAGACAATACCACGTAATAAAATATATCACAAGAAATTGAATTACAATAATTTGTTAATTATAATATCTAATAAACTTTAACACAACTCTTGCTCTCACTTACTACATGTAATACTTTACTATACCCATCAACTCATTAATTCATTCATTCAATCAATCAATCACCTCTTCTGTCTTCCATCTCTTTGGTTCTAGAGAAAATGAATAAACGTTAACGAAAATTTTTCATTTTTTTTGTCAAAAATTTGAAAAAATGTTAGTTATTGCGCGTTAATCGCAGCACGTGACGCGTGTTGTAAGCCAAAGTAACGGTTATTCAGATTCATAAACAGTAATAAGAGAAGAGATGAGTTAAGATCTGTGTGTCTTCTGATGAGATAGATCAATAAGGAGAGAGAATCTATATCATCTTTAGAAACATTATAGTAGTTTGAGGATCTATTATTTAGTATTGCAAAAACACAATAACAAAAAAATTATGAGTTGTCTTAGGCGTGACAGTCAAAGGTATTCCCTGTAAAAGAAATGCACAAGTTGGTGTACAGTACTGTTACCAGCATCTGAACCAATCCAGTAAACCGGCTATTCATAACGGATCGACTACACATGTTCAATACAGTAGAATACAAACCAATTATACTACGATCGCTAATTCCACTAATGGAACAAACAAGAATAACAATAAGAATAATAGTAAAAGCAAAAACTCTAGTTACGAAACTAAGACAATTGGGTATATTTATATATTCACGTATACTGATATGTATAATGCGTATACTAAAAAATCTATAGATTACGTTGAATGGATTCATGAGGATAAATCTAAGATCTTGAAAAATAAATCAGTAGAAAAATGGAATGATGATCTTCATATACTGTGTAAGATTGGTATGACCACTAATACTGTCTCCAAAAGATTATCGGAATGGCAATCCCAATGTAGACATCCAGTAACAAATCTATCGCCAGAAAATGTCAATAATTTGGTAAATTGTATGCATACAAGATTAAAGCAAACAAAAAATTTTAATGATTCAAAATCAAATGTTAATATATTATCTAAATTAATAAGTAAATTAAAAATCACATCATCTAAAAATGAAAAGAAACCAAGCACAACTGAAATTCAATCAACTCAAAAAACAATTAATGATACACGTCCAATGAATTTCATAACATATAAAAACAATGGATTCTATTGTAATACTAAAGGCAGACAATCCTTACGTTCTGTAGAGGATTCGATTCACAAACTGTTATGGCATGATTATGGAAAAGCAGACACCATATGCTATGGTTGTGATCCAACTGGTAACAAGCGTCATAAAGAATGGTTCAAAATACCTGTTCGAGACCTTCCTCGAATATTAAACATAATAGACTCCTATTGTCTAAAGAACTCTTCATAACTATTTATATATACATACATACACACACACACATATATATATATATCTTCATATTTGCATTCATTCATATACTTGTGCCTTCTTAATAGATAATGTCACTTTTCGGACTATTGGACGCTGATGCTTTAGTTTATTTCTAAAGGATTTGAGTTCTGAAAGGATCTGCTAGAAATAAACTAAGGGAAAAGATATTTTAGTTTCAATGATTTGCAAATTATATAAATACCGAGAGGGTATTGGAACAATAAATATAATTTGCAACAGTCTATACTAATAGTTTCTATTTTGATTGTGTGTGTGTTTTTTTAAAATCCTTATTAAATATATTTAGGACATGTTTAATACAATGACGTCTCAATCAAAAACAAGGACTCAGGAAAGACGCAGCCGATCTTTTAGTGCTTTAAAGAAGCCCCAAATCAGTAGTGAAGATAAAGAAGAATTCAATACAATTCCTTCGAATACATTTAATGGAACTGTGAAAAACAGTAGGTTTGCAAGTTTGAAAGAAATGAATTTAAAAAAAATAAATAATAACAACAATAACAACAATAATAACAGTAATTCTATGAGCAACGATACATCTATTTCCGATGATTCTAATAATAGAGTACCAAATAATATTGGAAATTTTTCTTCGATTAATCTAACTAATAATAATTCTGTATATAAAGATATAGTACAACCTTTAGAGCCTATAGATGAAGTTCCCGATGATATGAATCCTCAAATCCAAGAATTCCTAGACTCAAAGGCACGCCTATTGACTGAAGGAGATATCCAAGATATGTTACTGAGTTATACATTTACTAGTGGAGAAGTTGATCAAAGAATTTCAAATGTTGTTTCTATGGTAAATTCCAGAAAAAAACATTCTTCAGACTCATCTGTTAAAGTAAAATTAAAAAGAAAATGGGCAGAGTTTTTATTTAGTACTGTACATAAAATAGAAAAATTACAAGATAATGCATATGAATATATTTGCTTATCACTATTGAATATTTCTTTATTGTTACCAAAACTAGTGGGATTATTAAGGTATGTTAACTGCAAATATATGTATATATATTTTTAAGAAAAACAAACAAATACAATGGTTTTTTGAATTTTTACAGTTATTGTGAATCATAATTTGTACTAACATTTTTTTTGTTCTTTATCTATTATTAATATTAAAAAAATACTCATTACATGATCCAAAATACCCAATCTAAAGTGCAAGCAAAATTTAGAAAATAACGTAATCTGATCAATCACAAATGGAGATATACAAAATAATTTCATTAGTTAATTGAAATATTAGGAAATTGGGACACATAGCTTTTATGAAGATATTTTAAATTATATTTTACAAGTTAGATTGTTCAGTTTGTGTATTACAATTTTCTTAACTACTATGAAATATATTTTTTGGCGTTGACGCGACACAAAATCAATTTTAGAAATTTGGCAGACACAAGAAGAAAACGAAAAGGATTCACTTCTAATATGTGGGGAAAGGAAAAATAATAAAGACTTGACAGGTGAAACTATTTAAATGACTTGGAAGTTTGATTATTGAATCATTATAGAATCATGTTAGTAATTCTTTTTTTGTTTGAGGTGTTTCTGTTATTCATTTTGTTTGTGTGTTTTTATTTTGGGTTTGGAATTTGAAGTGTGAGCTTTTTTAATATTAATATAAATTATATTCAATTATTTTTAGTGACATTTTAGGAGAAGGTATTGTGACTGGAGCATCATCCATTACTACTAACCATTTGATTCCCTCTATTATATCTGGTAAAAAGTTTGTCAAGTCGAGTACGTCAAGTGTGAAAAGTAGTTTTAAATACAAACCGTTTCAAACTTTATTTTTAGTTTCATTATCAGTTGGACTTTCCATTCCTTCACTACTTTTTATTTCAATGATTATTTCATTCTCTACAATTTATTTCTTTCTTTATTTGATACTATTCGTTTCTATTGCTTTCGCATCTTCACTTTTCATTGTTCCACTTTTGGGTGCTTCTTTTGTCTTTGCAAGTGGAGTTGTCATATTTGGATTTCTAAGCAACATTACATTTAAAACAGCCCAAAGTATTTATATTACTGTGGATAAAAAATTAAAATATACTTTAAATAAGATGTCAGGTTTTACTTCTCAAGAAACAGTAAAACCAACAGTAGTTTCTCAATTCGATACGGCCAAGAGAACAAATGCCACACAAAATATAAATCCTAATACTTTTCAAGTAAATGGTAATTTGGCAACAAGCACAACTAGAGGTATTGACATACCTTTGGAAAGCAATAGTAGTGCAACTAATGCAATTGCAAGATCTCTAGAAACTAGGGGAGATATCAGAATTGTATTGTAATCCATTTTGACTTACAATTATCTTAAAATAATTTGCTAGAATAACCTAGATATATATATATATACCTAGTTTTGATATATTTATTTAATTTTATTTTAACTTGAATTCAACGATATATTATTTTGATCCTCCCTCAATTATTATGATAACTATGAATTACATACAAAACTTAAAATAATATTTAAGTATAGTTTAAAGTTGGTTAAATTCAACAATCTCATTTCAGCTGAGCATTAGCATTTTCATTAATTTTTACATTAATGCCATTATTTGTTAAAAACTTCCTTAAGTAAATGATATTCATTAAATACTGATACATATATATACACTAGTTCTCCTTTGGATGTATCACTATATTATTCTTGGGTTTATCATGATGTGGATAACTTTTAAATACTCCAGTTTTCTCATCAAATATATCTGTTACCAGACTTCCATTTAAAGAATGTCTATTGAATATATTACTTCTCACAGATGTAGTAGTTGAAAAAAACTCAGTAACATATTCAGAGGTAAAGCTCGTAGCATCAACTTTAGCATCTTGAACTTGTTTAGATAATCTTTCTTTTATATATTTATGATTAAATTCCTCCATCATTGCACTACTAATAATATTTTCATCAGAAATGCGAGGTTCGTATCTTTCGAGTATAAGATAATTCAGTAAAAGATATTGAACCAAAATGACCAATAAAGAATAAAACGTTACATCTGCTATTATTAAGTAAAGAACAGTCATTGGTGAAAAAGAACAAAATAATGATAATAAAAATTTTGACGGTAGCCATTTGTTCAATTGATAGTAGTATTCATTTCCCGCTCCCTTTGACTCAGGTGTATGAGCATTGTCATGTTCTATATCTTTCATTACATTAAATAAATAAAAATTGAGCATTGTCCACAACGATCCATGAGAAATATTTTCGATATATGTTTCATTTAGGTCAGTTAAGGAACGTTTAACTACATTTCTTGATTTAGGCCTATCTTTTACATAGAACAACGTATATGGCACAAAATTCCCCCAGAATAACATCCATGTGATATACAAACTTAGTAGGACCAGTAATATTATTAAACAATAAAATAGTTTGTCTAAATATCCTAATATTTGCATTCGCATATCATTTGAAGATATTACCTTTTTTTCTGAATCTTGGGCAAATTGTGATAGATATGGATACTCTCGCAATTTACTTGATTTACTTAAGTCAAATGCATTCAGAGAAGTGTATATTTTATGATAATTTGGCTTAAGAAGATTATCCTGTAGCAATCTTATGAAATAAAATGTTAGAGTTAGAATTTTACCCAACGGGTCAGCAACCGATTTACATTTAGAATCCCAATCAATTGAATTTATTTGTTCAATAATCATCATATATATATCGGATGGTGACAAAAAATGCTCAGAGATTATGTATTTAAATAAGTTGGGTCTAGTAACTTCTGAATCAAAATAATTATCCCCCGCTTCATTCGGAATTACTTCATCTGTTGTCAATTCTCTTGTTAAATGTTCTCTCATCAAACGTTAAAATAATTAGATTATATACACCACCTCTTATCTACATGCCACATGTACTGTTTATACAAACGAGACATTGCATAAAAGGGTTTCCATTAACTAATCAATCATCTTCAAGTACATCCATCATCTTTCTGGATCAAACTTTTGTTAAAAATTCAATATACGTTAATTCCAACTATTCGTGGAGGGTGACTTTTGATCTAGATCCTAAGTATATTGTAAATGGGATAATGGTATCAGTTGCTATACCTTCATGATTGCTTGGTATTTTTTCCAACAGTATTGTCAAGTTTGAATTCTCAGGGATCTCCAAATCTGAGAAGACGAACCCTCCTAATGATGGTAGGTTAAATTCAAATTCTTCGTGAAATTGGTAGTGCGACTCACTGTCAAATATGTTACATCTGTATAAATACAATTCTGAATCTGTTTGTGGAATAATTCTTATGAAACAATGATTTCTTAATTTAGATGATAAGTATATTTTCTTTCTTTCTTTATTTCTTCCCCACAATGATTTTATAAAAGTCTGGTATGGCAATTCGCCATATTCTGTATATACTGGTTTCAGTTCAATATCATTAGGAGAATGTGATATCGTATTTTGAACCAGGATATTTAATTTAAATGATCTTGAAACTGCTTTTTGATAGGAAGAACACACAATCTTGTACTTTTTATTCGTAAACACGGGTATGAATTCTTTTGAATATCGTTGATGTTCATAATGCCTGTCAGGGATGATTGGCTTAGCTAATTCAAAATCATCATAATTGAATATTTGAAAATTCAGCATATCATCTCTATTCTCACCTAATAATTGAATATGTATAAACTCTTGTAATTCGGCAGGCGATGTAATTTTGAATGCAAATGTTTTATTTTTAAAATAATTAAACAACATGCCTGAAAAATTGTTGGTATCTACTTGGTCATTTTGAAATTCAAACTTACTTAACACTTGAGGTGAACTTATTTTCTTTATATTAATTTTCTTTGAGATAGATTTCAAATGAACTGTAAATGTAAGATCACTAGAGGAGTGACAATATAACTTTAAATTCCCGTTGGCAGGTATTGTTTTCTTAATCAACTGCAGCCCAATACTGTTAAGTCCATCTGGTTTTTCAATGGAATACTCTAATATATTTTCTGGTATCTCCTGCAGATATGAAATATGTGTTTCTAAAATTGGCACCTGTGTCAAATGCGTTTCCAATAGTAACCATATATTTGCAGTGTTTTCTGACTTATTTTCCACAAGGAACATTGGTTTGTCTAATATAGTTCTATATGTGTTACATTTTGAAGTCTTGTAGTAGAAGGTAATAGATTGTTCCTGTCTAAACAATTTATATGTATCCCAGTTTAAGTACAACTGCTGGAAACATTTACGTGCTGAATCGAAATTAATCTCTATTTTTAATTTTTCATCTAATGGATCTCTTAATTTTATTAAACCTTTTTCCTTATCTACCCCAATCAATGGGTAATCATGGTTCTTAATAAGATTGAATTTTGAATCTACTATTACATTACCTGTACCCAAGGCGATCAAACACATGCTTGAATTATAATACTGTAATATAGTATCTATACTGTATCTTTGAATATCAACAATTTCAGGATAATAACCTGTTAATCTGAATGTATCGATTGCCGTATTCGACCCTTTCGTTTCATAAGAGCCCTGAAATGTCAACAAATAAGCTAATTCCATAATTTTTATTGTAAGATTATTACTACGCAGGGATAATTGTTCTCCAGTAATATTAGTTGGCACTTTACTAATATCAATAGTCACTAACCGATCAAAACTCCCATTAAAGAATAAGTTGACATGATACATTTCAGAAGAAACCCTCTTGATTCGGAATAAACTTAAGTTTTGATCTTTAATGTTAATTAATGAAGAAACAAGTGAACAATCCTCAATATCTCTAGATTGTTCAATAAAAGTGCTATCATCTACATGCAATTTTGTTCGCAGATTATATTTTGATTTTAATTCTGGGTTGTTTAATTCACAAACGAAGTTGTTACCCCAGCTCGATGGACCAGCGATATTTATATCCAATGGAGGATAGAATTGAGATTTTATCTTAGAGGTAACCCAAAGACTCTTTTCTAAAATTGAAACTGTTTTATACACAGACTTTAGATGCATAACTGCCTCAATAAATACAGGATCATTACTATTTAAAGCAACTAATGATAAATATTTCAAATCTTTGTCGATATCATAATTTGACGCATTTTTTTCATAGAGTATTACTAAACGAAGTTTATTTACAAGTTCCCAGTTATTCATACTACTTCCATACCTATCTATCTCCCTATTCCTTGGAAATTGTATGATGCTCTTCATTTAATATTATTATACATATAAATCTTATTTATTCACTTTATTGCTACTAACATGACATTTTCAAGCTGTTACTAATTTGAACAATCTTCGCATGTAGGTTTCAGAAATTTGTAAGATGCCAAAAAGATAAAGTTTTAAAGAATCCAAAGTAAAAATAATAAAAGCTTGATAAAAGTTAAAGAGTGTTAAACTACAGCATTTATACTCAGATCATCTGATATTTATTACAACTGAATTAATATCTGTTTGAACTATTTTCTGTTAAGTTCAGGTTCTTTCTGATTCCAATTCCAATAGTTTTTAAGGGGGCCATTATCATACCAGTCCATTGTCAAACGGATACATTACTATATTACCAAGAGTCTCCTTAAATATAGTTAAATCACTTTTTTCTTTTTGAAGTTATAAGATATGAATTTCTTTAGTCAGTTAATTCATAGTACCAGAAGTACATTTAGTCCATTGCCGGACTCTTCACCTGAAGATGTTCCTATTGAAGGACAAGGTCAAAATGCACATGGTGTTGGTAATGAAAACCGACCAAGTAACTCTTTCTTCAAAATGCTTGGACGTTTACCATTTATTTTATTATATTATATTTCTAAATTATTGATCCAATTCTTATATTTACTCAAACCATTATATGTGTTGCATGGATTTTATCAAAGGAATCATAAAAAATTACCTGATTATTCAACAAGATTAAATTACCTATTAGAAATGTTAGCAAGTGAATCTGAAGCCTATAAAAATTCTCATATTACTCATAATGAAGAAGACAGAACTTACAGTTTTGGCTCTATTTACTGTTCTGAAAATGGAACGCTAACATCTGAAGTAGTGCGTGGAGATTATACAAATTTACTAGAAGTTTGTAGTGAACAATGTAAATTTGCCTTTTTGTATCTACATAATCCTTTGCTAGATAATAGTACCCAATATATCAATAAAGTATTATGTAGTGAGCGATTTATCAACTCAGTCACAAAATATCAATCATTGATATGGTTCGGTGATGTGACAAGTTCAGAAGGCCTACAAGTTGCTAATGCCCTAAAAATAACACATTTTCCATTTTTAGGTATCTTATCCTTAAATCCTTCATCAAAAGTTGAATGCATATATAGACTAGAAGGTCCTTTGATCAATTACGACCCATCTACTCTAAACACAATTTTATCAAAGGAGTACCCCAAATTAATCCAATTGAGACAAAAGAAACAAAATTTAGCCTTACAAAAAATAATCAAAACGCAACAAGATGCAAGATTCCAGGAGTCTTTGAGGCATGATCAAGAAACTGATAGACTGAGAGAATTCCAAAGAGAAAATGAAGCGAGGATACTTGAAAGGGAAGTTTTAGAAACACAGTGGTTAAATTGGAAAAGAAGTCAATTCCACCCCGAACCAACAGGTTCAAATGCATGTACAATAGCAATTAGACTTGCAAATGGAAGTCGAGTAGTTAGGAAATTTGATTGTTCGTTACCAATAGAAGAAATTTACACTTATGTTGAATTATATAATCATAACTTAGTACCAGATTCAAATGAAGAATTGTCCTCTGACTCGGCACAGCCATTGGGATATGTTCACAATTTTAACTTTGTGCTTGTGACCTCTGTTCCTAGAAGGGAACTAAACCGATCTACAATTATTGAACATGAAACAAATATTTACCCATCTGGGAATGTAATGGTAGAAAATATCGAATGATACTTTTTCTTAAACCACAAAACGTTACAACACAGTAAAATGTTTAATACCCGAATGAAAATAAAATAATAAAAAATGGAAATGATCCTTCAAGCCAGGCATCTAAATGTTTCTATTTCCTTACACATTTCTTTATTTTATTTTTATAACGACATTTTTTAGAATATATGAATTAACTATTATAGAAGAAAACCTATAAATATCAATATCTATTGTTAGTTTTCTCGACATTAAATTGAAATCATTTAACCATTCTGCAAAAACTTCCCTTCTCTGATATTTTAGATTTTTTTTATTTAATTACTAATTATATGAATTTAGAACATGTATTCCTGATATATAAATATATACACCGGGAATATTTATAAAGTGGATAATTACAAATATAGATTATTTAATCAAGCGTATGTAGTTTTTTCAATTTTAGTGATACTTGCACCATTTTGTTTCATTAATCTTCTAACTTGATCTGCTTTTAACGGATTACCGTGGTCGTCAACAAAACTTTTATTATCAAGACCGCCATCTTCTAACATGGCATCAAACTCACTTAATCTTTCTTCGACAGCTGGATCACTTCTTGGATTCCAAGCCTCTTTTGGACCTGTAGTTAAAATTCTGTCGAAACTGGCTATACTACCACCATCTTCCATCATAATTCTCCTAACTTCTTCTGGATCTAATGTATTACCATGTTGATCTAAAAAGTTCATTGGTCCACCAGCTTTTAAAATTTGATCCAATTCTCTTACTCTTTGCGATGCTAATCTTTCTTCCTTTGGATCCATTGGACGTGGTGCCTGTCCATTTTGTTGCAGTTCATCTGGATATTGAGAATATTGTTGTTGTTGTTGTTGTTGTTGTTGTTGTTGTTGCTGTTGTTGTTGTTGTGGTGGTGGTGGCTGTTGTTGGTACTGTTGTTGTTGGTACTGTTGTTGTTGTTGTTGTTGTTGTTGTTGTTGTTGTTGTTGTTGTTGTTGTTGTTGTTGTTGTTGTTGGTACTGTTGTTGCTGTGGCATACCTGCTGTTGGCATTATTAAATCATCATCTGTTTGACCTCTATGTCTTTTAACTTGGGATGAACCGATGATACTAGCACCTTGTTCTTTGAATAACATTCTAACTTGCTCAGCATTCAAAGTGTTACCATTTTGATCAACAAATTTCTTTGGTAAACCATCGTTCAACAGAGATTCAATTTCACCATTTGGAGCACCATTTTGAGCACCATCCCATGAAGCATCGAATTGCTGTTGTTGTTGTTGTTGATATTGTTGCTGCTGTGGTTGCTGTTGTTGTTGATATTGCTGCTGCTGTTGTTGTTGTTGTTGATATTGTTGCTGCTGTTGTTGTTGTTGTTGTTGATATTGCTGTTGTTGTTGTTGTTGCTGTTGCTGTTGTTGATTATAGAAAGCTTGTTGTTGACCGTCTTGACCTTGTTGACCTATTTGTTCTTGGCCAGGTTGTTGATTATATGCAATCTGTGAAGTTGGAGCAACCACACCAACGTGATTTGAAGTCATTGTGTAGTTAGCATATTCAGATAAATCATCGAAGTAAGCAGGACATGGATAATCCCAACCCGGTAACCATTGAGATCTTGTACATGCATCAACAGTCCACTTAGTACCATAAATGATTGGACTATGAGAGCTGTAAAATTGATAACAAGTAGCAAAGAAAGCAACTACAATAATGTAGCCAACATTCTTTTTGTTTTTGAAAAAGTAGCTGACAATTAAATCTAGAGCATGAGCAAATGCTAAAATACCAAAGTAATATGCTGGTAAATAATGATGTAAAAACATTTGACGTTTCATCAAGTAAGATGGAATATAATGAGCGAAATAACCTAACAAGTATTGAATAACTTGGATATGGAAATTAACCATAGCGGCATCTTGAGGAACTGGTCCTCCAACTTGCCATGAAATAAATTCACCAATACAACTTAACAGGAAGATAGCAATGAAAACACTGACAGACCACCATAGAATGGCATTACCGATTAAGTAAACTTGTCTGTGATTAGCACCCCAGTAACCTAAACCACGGTTTAAGAAGGGCCATTGAATTGGCCAGGATTCAAATGGATGAGGAGCTGACAAACCACTATTAACACGCCACATTTGTTGATGGAATTCCATAAATTTACCCCAGAAAGATAATGGAGTATACGAAATTAGTTCGGCATCTTCTGGTAAAGTTGGGTTTTCATTGCCTTCAATATACCATAAAGTTAGATGAGATTTACCAGCAGAAGCACATGTAACTTCTTGTTGTTCATATCCCCAATCTGGATAATTAACAGGATGAGAAAACAATTGACAACCAGTCATTGCATGTCTTAATCTAAATTTAGTTTCAATAGCTCTAACGTGTTCTTGAGCTTCACCTGGAGCAGAAGCACGCTTGTCGATTTCAATGATCCAGTCATCGTTTGGATCACCTTCAAAACTATCATCACCGTAACAAGATACTTCCTTTTGCCAGTCACTGTATTCAGAAACTGGTGCTTTGTGATCATGAGAATGTAATCTACGTCTAGTTGAATAATGCTTTAATCTAATTTTAGTACCATCAGTTAAATTCTTAAATGAAGTTAATGGTGCATTTGGTTCATCATATAATTCAACGATCCATTTATTATTATCATCGAAATGAGCGTATAAACTAACTTGTTGTTGTTTTGAACCTGTTGGATATTGCGAATTATGAGAATGCAAATAACCACCTGAAGTACCAGTATGACGTAATGTAATAATTGAACCAACACCAACTTCAGCTAAAATATCGGTTGGAATTTTATTACCTTTTAAAGTTGAAATGAATGGTGAAGATAAGAAAGCTGCACTTTCAGTAAAGTTACTTAATCTATCCATATGAATAGCGAAGAAGCCAACATATAAGATTGATGGAACGACTAATAGGAAAGTAAATTTCAAAATTGCAATCTTTGTTGTAGAAAGAACTGGTCTTGATAAATCACCAATTAAGAACCACAATCTAAAGATACATAATACACCGACCCAAGCGATGGTGAAGAAACCTACCCATTTGGAAGATGCAGCTAAACCTAAGAAGATACCAGTAAATAATAAATACAACATTGATTTCTTTGAATCGGATGGATATAGTTCATATTTTTTAAAGAAATATGTTGCACCTGCAATGAAAAAAATTAATGGAGCATCTAATAAGATATAACGAGAAATGGTAATATAAGAATTTTCAACAGCTAAACATAATGAAGAAATCAATGCTACCCAAATTCTTACACCTGATGCACGTAAAGTGAAGTACATTAATAAAACAGTTAATAAACCAGTAATTGCTGAGAATAATCTCATTGCATAATATGGTGTTGTTTCAGGGAAATCAACAGCAATATTTGGGAAATCAAAATCACCTTGGAAACCAGCCAATGAACCTACTAAAGCGTATAACATTTTAGCTAAAGGAGGATGAACATCGAAGAAGAAATCTTTTTTAATATATTTTGATGCAAAACCACCAAAATGAACTTCATCGAATACAACACTATTTGGCCAATCTAATTTATAAAATCTAATTGAAGCAGTGAAAATAATTAATGAAATAATTAAAATTTTTTCTTTTAATGAAGTGATTGAACGTAAATGTTGTAATTTTTCTGGATATTCTGTAACGAAATAAGATCTTACAGGACCTTTTTCGATATTATAATCTAATACCATTGAATCATGAATATCAATTTTTTCATTTAAAATAGTTGATGATTTTTCATTTTTACTACTTGAAGTAGTATTATTATTATTTTGTGATTTTGACATTAAATAGAGTGGTGTCTGAATAATATGGTAATATATTAAAATAATACTGATATACTATTTTTAATAAGTATATATATTTATCGATACCACAGAGGAATGGAAGAGGAGGGAGGAGGGGAGTAGAAGAATTGTAGAAGTACAATCTCTATGTAGATGTAGATGTTATCTGTGTATATCTTACTCTATATCAATATGATATGGAGATAGAAAATGTATTAAGTCAGATACTCTGTGATATATCTATATATATATATTTATATTTATATATATATATGACTTTTGAGTAGTATTCACGATATAATAATAATGCTATATACCTTGTTGTAGTTTAAAGATAAGAAGTAGTGAGTATAAGTAATGAATATGAATATGAATATAATATATACTATTATTTATAGATTAAGAGAAGAAAGTGGGAAACAAAATAAAAAAAAAAAAGACAGAGGTATAAAAGTTAAAAATTCATCATACAAGAAGTTATGAACACGGAATTGAAAAAAAAAAAAAAAAAAAAAAGGTTAATAGTAATAAAAATGAAATAAATTAAAAGTATAACGAGAATTTGTAAAAATAATTTCGGAAATGCAGTGCGAACCAAAACATATATATACTTTACTTTTACATATCGTAGTAGTAGTAGTAGTAGTAGTAATACGATGATTGAAAGAAGACAGTAAAATAAAATAAAATAAAATAAAATAAAATAAAATACAAGATTAATTAAATTAGTTTACACATGCCAGCTAATCCCTTCCTTCCTTCCTTCTTTCCTTTCCCTTCCCTTCTCTTCAACTCTCCTAATCACTTGCTCCAATAGCTAGATGAAAAAGCACCAAAGCAGATAATTAATTGATAACCTGAATTAAAGTGGAGGGAACGACGACGTGGACAAAACCTTTTTGCTTACTTGCTTACTTGCTTTGTATATTATTATATCTTGCATATTGCATACTGTGTTATTTATTATTCAGTTCATTCATTCCAGGAAACTGGCTACCCAGTTCCCTCCATTAGCAAAAAGAAGTTCGAAAATTTAATTTAATTTAATTTTGAACACGTCACGACAAACAATTAACCAACAAGCAGAGAGATATCACTGTAGCGGTGTAACCACCAACCACCAACTAGGCATGGCGGGGACTTTAAAAGTCCCCCAACCCCCGGGGGGTTTAGCGCTTTTTTTAGGGAGAAAAAAGAGGACTTTATGAAAAATTTTGGGTTAAAAAGGGGACTTTTATGGGAGTTTAGGGCGGTTTGGGAGGTCCAATTTTAAAGTCCCCTGGAGTTGCAAAATTTTTATTAGGTCATAAAAT
>JAJLTL010000198.1:0-14280 GCA_030568135.1 Vanderwaltozyma yarrowii
TATGTGTCATACCGTTTTGAATAGTAGGTATGTAACTTAAGGAATTGATAGTTCTTAATGTATTCTTTATGGGTATGGTTTTTAAGCCGTCGATGGTTTGCAATTTCATAATCTTATTATTCCTGTGAACTAATCGTGAGCCCGCATTGAATGTGTTCTCAACGATTATATCATTTTGCAATAGGGATTGTTCATCGATGATTGCAATATATTGGAGTGGTGTAGGAGTATAGTGCATTATAATCGAGAATTCAAACTCTGGTGTTTTGTAGTGAAAAGTTCCTACTTTTGTTATCGGGTGTTGGTCTTGATTATAACCCGCTATGGATAATGATACAGGTTCAACATTATTTAGTAACGTTAGATCATCTGTTATACTAATGTTAGCACCGGAGTCAATTAAAATCATGTCTTTGTGAAAGATATTTGTAGCATTTATTGTACTGCATACAGGTTCTCTAATATATGTGACATTAGATTTAGGATTTCTTAAAATTGAGTTGATCTGTGGATTACTCGGGTATGTTGTTTGACCCGTATCCTGTTTATCATTATTATGAATTTCATCTTTATTTTCCGTGGAATGAGTTATGTTATTAACTCTTTTTGGATTATAATGATTGTTGTTTTTGTGATTTTTATTATTTTTATTGTTTTTATCATGGTTGTATGATGTCTGGTTAGCATTATTGTATGGTTTTGTACTATGATCATTATTGGATTTATTCCTGTAGGAATTTCCATATTTGTTGTTAAACCTAAAGCTTTTTCTGTGATAATTACAATTAGAAGTTTTATTCTTATTGTAATTTTCATTTTTATATGGTTTGATTCTCTGTACATTATTGTTAAATCGCAAACTTTTTGTGAGTTGTGATGAGTTAGCAAAGATGTTGTTTAATCCTTTTACTAACTCTGGCATGCTGACATCATGGCAATCACAAAAATATGACGTCAGCATTCCAGATTTGGTAAAAGGCTTAAATCACATCTTTGCAAACCTGTTCCCCCTTATATTCTGCGTAATTAAGTGTAGAGAGCACTTATTAATGCTTTTAGTTGTGGTGGTGTTGTTTCGGCCAATTTATACAACATATTAACTGTATTAATTTGATTAACAACATGGTCAGTTGAAGTAAGTTCAAAATTACTTGCTATATTCATATCTGCATCAATTGGATCAGTTGGTATTAATTGAGATCTTAATTGTGCATAATAGTTATATATTATTGTAGCAAGCATAGCATTTTTCCATTCCTTTGGGAACGCTTTTTGAATAATCGTATTGGTTAATATATACGCTTCAATACGATGAATTACATTTAATTCTCCTTTATAATTAAAGTATATATATTTAAAAAAATTTAATGTATTTTCAAATTTCATTAACCATGAAAGTATGTTTGATAGATAATAATACATTACTAGTTAGCAGATGAACTACAAAATTTTATTTTATGTATTGAATGGTTTCTGAATCAAAATGTCCATTTTTTGTAATCATTTTCTTGAAAAATGTTCATAGTTATGCGTATAGTTTTGGTAATTTCCTGCCTTTATTGAATCCCCATTTAAGATTTCCTAACGGATCTCTTGGGATAGAGAATAAGAAATCACTTTGATTCAAAGATCTTGAATTAGATGATCTCATCGCAGCAGGTGCAGCACGAGCACGAGGAGTCGAGGCAGAAATACTAATGAGACCAAGAGAAGTAGTAGCATAAGGAACAAGCTCTGGAAGGACGGACAAATCCGCCATTTCTCGCTTTTTGCTCATCGAAAAATATTTTTGAAAAGTTATGAGGAGTGTTATAGTCGCCAGAAGTGTTTGATTACCATTAATTGATGGTTGATCTTCATTAGAAATTCTATTATTGGTTCCAAATTTGCACATTATCAGATTGACCAGTAGTTTCTTAAGGTAAATCAGAATTTTCTTGTGTCTTGTCTAATTTATATAAATTGCACCAATGCCATAGATAATAAGATGCCTCTTGTTCTTAGATAACCCCCATTAGCTAAATAATTATAATGCATATTATGGTTTTACACTATTATGGATTAAGAGTCTACATAATATTCACCTGATAAATATTCTTGAGTGTATTATTAGTGATATGATATAACATTACCCTAGTATATCCCATCCCAGTTACATACAACATAACATATTACATTATATTTAATAAATCTATAATGCTGTCACTAGCGCATCCCATCCCAAATACAACAGTACGATAGAATATAGTTCTACACCTGCCTAGTATAGAACAGAAACAGACACACACTAAAACTAAGATTACATAAAACCTATTACGGTATTGTATTTTACCGTATTGTTTTCCTGTACTGACAGTGCATGGTACGGCTATGGGGGGTGGACAGGAAAGAGAGGACCCTTGATGTGCGTGGTGACAGATTTCCATCACTAAGAGAGAGAAAGAGAGAGAGAGGTACTTCTTTACTTGGGTACCCCTAACTTTCCCTATTGTTTTGTGGTGTGAATACAGTGAAACAGGATTAAGGGACACACACGGTGCAATAAGGGGAGGGTATCCCTTACTGTCTCTGTTGCCCCATTGGCATTGTTCTCTTCTCTTCTGTTCCCTATTCTATACATTTTGTGGCATGGTATGGCGGGATGGGATGTCTTTCTTAAAAGGGTTTGACTGTGTGTTTATTTTATTTTCCCTTTTGTGTCATATTGTGTGTGTGAAGATTCTTACTTTTGTCTCTCTCTTTATTTTGTGATGGACAACATAACATGTTACAGTATATCTCTGGAAATGTTACGAACTTGACATTGCACAAAATAGGGTATTCCGACATAATTTGAGCATATTTGGATTGGAATTTAAAGGGATTGTTGTTATCCTGGAATGGAATGGGCGAGAGAGGTAGTAGTGGTGGTTGGTGGTAGTGTATGTATGGTAATCAGATATTCTTGATTTCGAAATACTGTATTGTAAATTCAATATTGTACAATATTGAATTTATATCTGAATAGCAAAATAAGCTAGTTATTATACTCTTGGTATATCTCATGTTTTGAACTATGTTATTAGTATATTGGCATTGTTGTTTCGTTAAGTAACAATTTAGTTTTGGAAAATAAAGGGAACTTTTAACAAAGAACTTTGAACTGATATAAAAGAGATTTAAGATTTACACTTTTGTTTTTTAACCTTAAAAGTTTTTTACCTTTTATTTATTTATTTATTTATATAAAGGTTATTTTGCTTACTGACTGGTAAATTAAAATTAAATTAAAATACTTTGCATATACCTAGATATATATAATTATATATATATCTATATATATATAATTATGTCATTGTACGATACGAAGAATTCTTCTAGTTTTAGAACTTATCCATATTTATTATCAAATAAATCATCAACTGAAAGTTCTCATACCAAAAATATTCATAATAATAATGATAATAACAGTAACGGTAACAGTAATAGTAATAGCAATAGCAATAGCAAACGATTATCTGTATATCAACTAATGAATAATAACAGTAATAATAATGACAATGAAAATGATAATACACCAACTACACCAAAACATTATACTTTTTCAAATCATAATCATGATAGTAATATAATATTGAATAGAAATAATTCATCTGTTGAACAAAGTCCAACAAATATTGTTCAACATCGTAGAAGTTCATTAGATTCGTTAATGAAAGCTGCAGAAAGTATTGAACATAGTCAAAATAATTTAAATTTAAATAATTTTTCAATAAAAGATTTAAATGGTTTATATACAAACAAAATTTTATCTTTAATTGAAAATAAAAATTTAATTAATAAAAAATTATTAAATTGGCCATTAATAAATTTATTTGAATCATCAACTCCAAATAATAATAATATTAATGATTTAATTAATTCAAATGATTATTCATTAATTAATAATTTATCAATTGAACAAATAAATTCTTTAAATAATTTATTAATTAATTCACAATTAATTGTTGAAGATTTAATTAAATTGAAAAAAATTAATATTGATTCAACATTACCACCACCACCACCACAACAACAACAACAACAACAACAAACTATAAGTAGTAATTTACCAACTTTTAAAACACAGTTTAATAATAGTACTAGTAATAATGATAATAAAACTGTATTACCATCTATTGATTCTTTAACAAAAAATATTAATAATAACAATAATAATACTAATCAAGCAACTGTTTTTAATCATCATAGAAAAAATTTATCAGATCCAACTTCAATTAGTTTATATGCAAATGCAAATAGAAATATTGGAATAAATAATGAATTTAATTTCCCACCAAATAAGAGTGGTAGTGGCGGTAAATTATCAACAACAAGTATAAATGCACAAGCTAATTTAATTAATAATAATAATAATAATAATAGTACTAAGTCAAATAATATTTTTAAACTTAATTCAATTAAAGTAGAAAAACCAATATTAAAAGTAAAATCAACTTCATCAATTTCTGGTATACATAAAAAACCATCACACCAAATTAAAACAATTTCAAATCCAAATTCAAGACATAATAGTGTTACAGAAGAATTATTATTAGCAGAATCAATTAGAAAAAATGAAGTATCTTCAATGTCATGTTTACATTGTCAAGAAGAAGATACTCCTGAATGGAGGCGTGGTCCATATGGTAATAGAACATTATGTAATGCATGTGGATTATTTTATAGAAAATTAATTAAAAAGTTTGGTATTAAAAATGGTAATTTAATAATGAGATTTAGGAAAAAAGTTTGTCCACAAGATCGTAGAGTACCAACAAATGTATTAGATATTCCTGAAAAATATGTTATTGAATTTGATAATGATTCAGAATTAGATGAAGATTATAATACGATACAAAAAAGGTAAAAACGTAATAATAAAAATTAAAAATTAAAAAAAAGGTAGTTTTCAAAGAGAAATTAAAAAAAAAAAAAAGGACAATTTTTGTGTGTTTATATATATGTTTATAATGTTTATTTATTCATTTTATATTTATTTTTTTTTATAAAAAATTTTCTGTTCTCTTACTGAATCTTGTATTACTAAATACATATGTGTAAGTTATATTATTGTATTATTTATTGTATTATTGTACTATCTCATCTCATCGCATTACCTTTTTTTGTTTATATTTTTTTGGCGTAACATTTTTCCGCCATGGCGCACAGTAAGTTCAGTGTTTTTCATTATGAAAATTTCAATATTTATATTTTTTCAATATTGTGCAATACATACATACATACAATACAAGATTATACAATGGATTCAATATAGATGAAAGAAACAAGGTACAAAAGATGGGGCTGTTAACTATTATTAAGAAACAAAAAGTGAAAGATAAAGAGATTAAATGTCTTTTATTAGGATTAGATAATTCTGGTAAATCAACAATATTAAATAAATTAATACCAAATAATGAAAGACAAAAAAATAATGAGATTACACCAACTGTAGGATTTCAAATAAAATCCTTTTCATTTAACAATAGTGATAATTTGATTACTATATGGGATATTGGTGGACAAAGTACATTAAGACCATTTTGGGATAATTATTTTGATAAGACAGATTTATTGATTTGGTGCGTTGATATAAATGTACCAATACGATTCAATGAATCTATTATTGAATTACAAAAATTAATTAATAGAGATAACAAAAGAATTGGATACGACTGTTCAATAATAATAGTATTAAATAAGATTGATCTGATAGTAGATACAAGTGAAAATAAAATTGATGAATTAATATATAATATCAAAACTATATTACAAATAGTAGGAACTAACAACCCAGAAAACGACAACTACACATTCATCAAATCCAGTGCAGTCACAGGAGAAGGAATACCATTAATAATAGAATCCATACTAAACTCATCCAAATATTAAATGACGAACTAGTCAGTTATACTATACACATAGATCAGAACACTGGTTAGCTATCCATCCAATCCTCTTGTTCTCTCTCTCTGTGTGTGTGTAGTCTGCCGAGTTACGGATTTAAATCATCACACGGACAAGGCAAGACGAGCCGAGACCATTACCGCACATGGAATGGAATGGCTTATTATATTTTTTTGTCTACTTTCGAAAAAAGCGAAAAAGGGAAGATGGGTTTGGGTTGTGCAATTTTTGCATAGTTAATTCAATCAATCATGGTGAAATGACTCTTGCAGTTATTTAATTTTAGCAGGTTACTTGTGAATATTGTAAGGTTTGGTTTGGTTAGGTGGTGTTTTTGAAAGTGCTGGTACTTACCAGTTGACGGTGGTAGTGGTGGTAGGTAGGTAGATTTAATTAAGCACAATATATATGAATTTATTTTCAGGTATATAGCTGTTTAATGTTATTGTTGTAATGCGGGGGAAGAAAGAAGAAGAAGTGGAACGTGTATGAGATTTAGCTAGTTAGGTTAGGTTAGGTTAGGCTAGGTCAGTGACAATTGTGTTATAACTGTTATGCATATGTATCTTGTATCTTGTATTGGGTTGTGTATGTGTATTTGTATATAATTTGTATTTCCTTTTATCCGATGATCAATCAATTTGTTTTAAATAATTTGGCCATTTAGATTTTGTTTTTTTTTTTTTTTTATTTTTTTGATTTTTTATTATAAAAGGGGAGTAAGAAAATCTATGTTAGTTGTAAAATATATTTCTTTTAAATTAGATTAGTTCTGTGTATTTTGTGCGACAGATTTAGAATATAAAGAGAGATCCAGTATACTATAATATACTAGACAAAGTCTCTGTTCTGTTTTTTTTTGCATTATGGTTAAAGTTACATTATTAGGTGGTTCAGGTGGTATTGGACAACCATTATCATTATTATTAAAATTAAATCCATATATTTCAGAATTATCTTTATTTGATATTAATGATTTACAGTTTGGTAATGCAAAAGATTTATCACATATAAATACAAATTCAAATGTTATTGGTTATTCAAATTCAAAAGATTTTGGTAAAGTATTAGAAAATTCAGAAATTGTAATTATTACAGCAGGTATTCCAAGAAAACCTGGTATGACAAGAGATGATTTATTTAAAATTAATGCAAGAATTGTTAAAAATTTAACAATTGAATTTGGTAAATATTGTAAAAATTCAACAAAATTATTAATTATTTCTAATCCTATTAACTCATTATTACCAGTTGTTGTAGAAACATTAAAATTAATGGGTAAATTTAATTCAACACAAGTAATGGGTATTACAATGTTAGATTTAATTAGAGCTCAAACATTTTTATCAGAATATTTAAATGAAAAAAAATTATTAAAATCTTCAATTAATACAAAACAATTTAGTAAAAAATTAAATTTAAATGATATTAATGTTATTGGTGGACATTCAGGTAATACAATTATACCAATTTTAGTTAATAAATCATTAATTCATTCTAAAAATGATATAAATGAATTAGTTAAAAAAATTCAATTTGGTGGTGATGAAATTGTTAAAGCTAAAAATGGTAAAGGTTCAGCAACATTATCAATGGCATTTGCTGGATATTTTTTCATTAATGAAATTTTGAAAAAAATTAATTTTGATTTTAATGAAAAATTTGATCAAAATTTACCATGTTATGTTTATTTACCTGATTTACCAAATGGTAAATTTTTACAAGATAGAATAAAAGAAATTACTAAAATTAATGATGAAATTAAATATTTTGCTATTCCTGTAAAAATCAATAGTAAAACAGGTAATATAAAAGAAATTGATTATTCAATATTATTGAAAAATAAATTAAATGAAGATGAAATTAAATTAATTACTGAATCCACAAAAATATTAATCAATGATATAAAGAAAGGTGAAGAATTCGTATCAATTAATGCAAAATTATAATCTAAATAAAATAAATGTATACTCTATACCTCTATATATATTCTGACAACAAAATAATGTATATTGATTGATTCTCTTGTATGCTATTGCCATATTTTAATAACTAATCACGAACAGATACTTGAAACAAATAGCTAATCAAATCAGTTTCCACGAGGGGGGGCTAACTCCCAAGACAAGGAAACAACGGAACACGGAAAACGAAGAGAAGCGAAGCGAAGCGAAGGGAACTGTGTTTCTGGGTTGACAAAGACAGAAAGAAACACAAAGGATTGAATATTAGATTATTGGAGGATTTGGAAAGAAAGAGAGAGGGGGGGGTGGTTATTGAAAGTAGTTGTAATTGTTATTGTTATTGTAACTGGTTTATTGGATGGATAGATAGATAGATAGATAGATAGATAGATAGGTAGATAGATATTCATAAGTTGTATATTGTTAAATACCAAGTTTATAACAGTACAATACAGCAACGCGGCGGTAATACCTGTTTTATATTAGACCTGACGGTATCGATAGATATTATAATAGTAGAATACTTAACTGCTGGTCAGCACTATTTTGGCATTACGATTAAGATTAATTAATAAAGTTAGGTAATAAGTAACTGTGCATTTTGTGTGTGTTAGTGTTAGTGTACATAGTTTTGTTTTTGTTTTTGGAATAGAGAATTTTTAACAGGAACATTTTTGTGTTTTTGTACTGTTTTTAATTTAAAGTTTTTACAAAAAATAAAAAAAAAAAAAAAAAAAAGAGGGAAGAGAAGGGTGAAGTAAAGTAAAGTCTTTATAAAAACATTTATTCTATTAACCTTTTATTTTTGTCATTTTATCAGTATATCATATTAGATTATATTAGATTACGTGTTTAGTGGGTGTACAAGTTCGTAATTCATAAAGACAGATCAAGACCGGTAGTAATCAGATACAAAAATAACGTTTCCAAAGATTAAAATTTATATCAACAAAAATAAAAAAGAATAGTTGTAATAATTTTAATTTAAAAAATATTTCTGCATATCCTCATCCTTTTTTCTGTTTTCTTTTGTTTTGTTTCGTTTTGTTTTATTATAATTTTTTTTTTAAATAAATACCTATTGAAACAATGAATATCCAATCAGTGGCAAATCAAACCAATAATAGTAGTAGTAATAATAATAATAATACTGATGGTAACGGTACAACTACAAATGGAGCTAATACTAATACTTTTATGAATGGTGTTACTTCTGTAGTACAAAAACAAGTTTATCATGGTCATCCAACTGAACAAAATGAAGATCCTATAACTATATCTTATCCAACAACAGAAGTTATTGGACATGGTTCATTTGGTGTTGTTTTCACAACAACTATTATTGAAACAAATGAAATTGTAGCAATTAAAAAAGTCTTACAAGATAAAAGATTTAAAAATAGAGAATTAGAAATAATGAAATTAATTAATCATAAAAATATTATAAATTTAAAATATTTTTATTATGAAAAAGATTCACATAATGAAATTTATTTAAATTTAATTATTGATTATATGCCACAATCTTTATATCAAAGATTAAGACATTTTGTACATCAAAGATCTCCAATGCCAAGATTTGAAATTAAATGTTACATGTATCAATTATTTAAATCATTAAATTATTTACATAATAATGTTAATGTTTGTCATAGAGATATTAAACCACAAAATTTATTAGTAAATCCAACAAATTTTGAATTAAAATTATGTGATTTTGGTAGTGCAAAACAATTAAAACAAAATGAACCAAATGTTTCATATATTTGTTCAAGATATTATAGAGCACCAGAATTAATATTTGGTGCAACAAATTATACAAATCAAATTGATATTTGGTCAACAGGTTGTGTAATGGCAGAATTATTATTAGGACAACCAATGTTCCCAGGTGAAAGTGGAATAGATCAATTAGTTGAAATTATAAAAATTTTAGGTACTCCAACAAAACAAGAAATTTGTTCAATGAATTCTAATTATATGGAACATAAATTCCCACAAATTAAACCAATTCCATTAATAAATGTATTTAAAAAAGAAGATGAATTAACTGTTAATTTATTAACTGATGTATTAAAATATGATCCAATGGAAAGATTTAATTCTTTACAATGTTTATGTCATGAATATTTTGATGAATTAAGAATTTTAAGTACAACTTCACAAAATATAACGAATAATAATGAAATAATAATTAATGAACAAAATTTAGATGTAAACAGTATTATAAAAATAATTAATGAATTAAAATTATTGGATTTTAATTTACATGAAGAATTTGCTCATTTAGATCATGATCAATTAGAAGCAGTAAAAGCAAAGCTATTACCAAATATAATATGATAATGAAATTAAAAAATTAAAAAATTAAATTAAATTAAATTAAATTAAATAAGGAAAAGATTCCAGAAAGAAAACAATAATAATAAAAATTGTTAGATTGAAAAAAAATGGAATCAAATAAATGTTTCAAATAATGATAATTGTATCTTCTTTGCATCCATAAAAAACCTTTTCATTCGGAGCACACTTATAAGAGAAAAAAAAAATTCTTTCTAAACATTACATTCATAATCAAGTAAATAAATCAATAGCATATTTTAATTACATTCATAACCCATATTTTTTTATATTATAATATATACTACATGTATCCATAAAAAATTAAACAAGAATTTACTATTATTTATTACGAATTTTATTAATAACAAGAGGGGACAACGAATAGTACTAGCAAAAAACACTCACAACATTTCTTCCCATCGTATCGATATATAGAGATCAATTATTTAAAATAATTTAAATAATCAAATGATATCATCATGTGTCTGAACTACGGAAACCGGCAATTATTCCATCCCAAACACTTAACATTGCTTCTCACATTTCTTACCATTCAGCAAATTTCTTAGACACAAATTCCACTAAAAGAAAGAGAGAAAAAAATGCACAGATACTTAACCCCATTCAAAAACGTATCATGAGCAACAATTACTCTACACTTCTACGTTCTTGGCCACTTGTTCATCATATGACTGATTACTTGATGAACAATACTCATTCACCATCCATAATCTCTTCTTCAGTTACTATATTGTATTATACTATGCTATTCTATATACTATATCTCCAGATCGTGGAGCGTGATTGCCTGATGTAGATTTGAATCATTTTCACGAAACGATATCGGTAAAATAAAGGGGGGGTGAGGGGAGGCTGCCGAGTAGTGAGTAAATGGCAGGATAATTGTAAAATACCCATTTGAATCAAATGTTAATGATTAAAATGAATATATATATACGTGTATTTGTGTTTTTATTTATGTTTTTTATTGATTTTTGGTTGTATTTGTATTTATTGTGATATTATTGTACAGTTCTAGTAAGAACGGTTGTCAGAAAGAAGAGGATAGATAATAAAAATTTAAAAGAAGATGGGTAATGTTCCTACAAAGCTTGATGAAGAAAATAATGGGGGGAGAACAGTAACTACTAGAACTAGGGCTTCGACTCAAAGTTCAGCTTCTGGTAGAAACAATACTGGTGGTAGTAATTCGAATATAGCATCTATGGCACAGAATAATGGTACTTCTACTAGACAGGAAAGGAGAAGGACTAGTTCTGTAGTGAACAATATATTGAACTCCAAATTTTCAAATAACTCAATTTCCAATAGAAAAAGATCGATATTGTTGAAAGAACAAGCAAAAGAAGATCATGCAAAGGAATTAATTATTAAATATGATGAAAATGTTGATGGTGGGTTCCTTGCACCATATGGTTGTTATAGTTTTGATAAATTAGATTATGATACAAAAATTGTTAAAGATTTGATTAAATCAAGAAATTTAGCTCCATTTTATTTACCTTTACAAGATTTTAGTGATGATTGGACAGATGAAGAAATTATTAAAATTGTTGACGGTTCAACTTTACATGCATCTTTTAATGAAAATCTTGAAGAATTCGATGGTATACCGATTGGTAATTTAGAATATGATGATTTTGATTATTTAATTGATACAAAAAGATTAAGTAAAAGAGAACAAAAAAAATTACATGCAAAAATTTTTAAAGCAAGGTTATATAAGAAAAGAATTATTTGGCAAGAAAATGAAAATCAATTGTTTTTAGAGAAAAAATTATTACAAAAAAAGAAGATTGACGAAAATTTGCCAAATGATGATTTGAATTTATTACTTTATAAAGATGGTATTGAATGTCCAATTTGTTTCTTATATTATCCAAAAAATTTAAACGTTTCAAAATGTTGTCAACAATTAATATGTACAGAATGTTTTGTACAGATTAAAAGAGCAGCTCCACACTTCCCTCATGATGAAAATAATGGAGATACTAAAAAAGATGATGATGAAAAAGATCCTCATCTACTGATTTCAGAAACTGCAAATTGTCCATATTGTGCTACTCCAGATTTTACAATATATTATAATCCATTGAAAATTCATGAAGCAGGTTTTAATGCAGTTGCACCAGCTAAATTTAAGAAGGAAGCTAATAGTAATAATAATAATAAAATTAAAAATAGAGAATCACAATCTGATTCAAAAGTCACAAGATCCTCATCTAATAAGTCTAATGATGACCAAATTTTGATTACATCAGATACTATACGACCAGATTGGGAAGAAGTGCTGTTGAAAGAAAGATCAAGATTAGATAGAAGATCAGCAAATGCTACAGCCATTCACGTAAGTAATAGATTAATATCTACTGATAGCTCAAATAATGATGGTGCTATCTCAAACTTAAAAGATTTAGAAAATCAAATGATAGAACAAGCAATTAAATTAAGTTTAAGAGATAATTCATCAAAGCAAAAATCAAAATAAGAAAAAAGCCATCATTGCCACTACATTACCATTATCATTATCATATCATATTCTGTTACTATTAAATTTTTCTGTATTTTTCATTGATATTGTTATTATCATTACCTTTTTTTTTTTGAACCACTAAAGAAAGTAATAAACAAATGTTAAATATATATATATATCAGTTATCTTAACTACACTGACTAATAAATGCATATACATACGTCTATAGAATACTATAAAGTCATTTATTCTACCTAATGTCTTCTATACCGTCACAGGATCATTATTAAAATAGAATGGGTACATTTATTACACGTGATATATTCGTGCACAACGATCATCGTTTTTTCCACGCAACTTTAAATTTTTAACTTTTTTTTTTTCAATTCAACTCATCTTGGAAAAGTTTCAGTGTAACTTTTTTCCATTACTACAGTTCACTCTCATCATTGTTATTATTGTATGTAGAGGTAATGTTGATGAATGAACTTATACTCAATTATTCTTATTATTTGCTTTGTTATAGCTTTATATTATCTATTGATTTAAAGATGAATTAGTAGTTTAACGTAAATGTTATACTATTATTTTTGAGAGGGGAGTTATTTTTATTAATATTATTTAATAACTGTTTTTTTTGAAGTTTATTTTATCTTGGATCTAATAGATTGAAAAAATAAAGAAGAAATGTCTACCGAATCTGCTTTAGCCTACGCTGCTTTAATTTTAGCTGACTCTGAAATTGAAATCTCCACTGACAACTTATTGTCATTAACCAATGCTGCCAACGTTCCAGTTGAAGGTATCTGGGCTGACATCTTTGCCAAGGCTTTAGAATCCAAGAACTTAAAGGATTTATTAGTCAACTTCTCTGCCGGTGCTGCTGCTCCATCTGTTGGTGGTGTCTCTGCCTCTGGTGCTGCTGCCCAAGACGGTGAAGAAGCTAAAGAAGAAGAAGAAGCTAAGGAAGAATCTGACGACGAAATGGGATTCGGTTTATTCGATTAAGGAAAATAATTCAGTATTATCATTTTTATAAAGAAATATTCATTAATTTTTAGTTATATTTTTATAAGAAATAATTACATATTTTTATCTTTTTAATTAATTAATCCAAGTCATACTTTTTTGTACTATTGAATTTACCTTTTATATAAATAAATAAGTAAATAAATATAAACATATAATTATCATCATAGTGTCTTAAGCGGTTAACATAAATAATACATATTATACTATAGAACAATTAGAAAATGGGCATTACTTAACGCTTTGAAATAAAATGAAGAAAAGCACCAATTACATGTACTTTTTCTGAAAGGTAACTATTTAATACAATTTTTAATTAAATAACAATGAAAAGATGTAAAATTATAAGTGATGGCTTCCCATTAATACAATATACATAAGATATACTAAACAAAAGAAATGATTTATAAAGTTAAATTCAATTAGCTTATTTCTTCTTTTCAGCTTCAGCTTCAGCCTTATCTTTAGCTCTCTTTTCTCTGATACCCTTGTATCTCTTTTCGGATCTGGCCATTCTTAAAG
>JAJLTL010000199.1:0-14092 GCA_030568135.1 Vanderwaltozyma yarrowii
AAAAGCGCTAAACCCCCCGGGGGTTGGGGGACTTTTAAAGTCCCCGCCATGCCTAGTGGCAAGAACAATTTTGACTACATTTTTATCCTTAAGATAAAAATGTATGATCTTGTTTTGACTAACAGACATATCCCTGCAGTAGTTGCTGCAATTGGAGTTACTTCATTTGTTATTGTTGATATTACTTTTTTTTTGTGGTTGTGGTTGTGGTTGTGGTGGTGGTGTTTTTTTTTTTTAAAAAAAAAAACAAGGATCTGATAATAATAAATGATATCAATATCCATACAAACACTAAGAAAATGTATTATATGATACATTCATCGATGGTTGTTAGTTTATATTTTGCTCAAGATTAGTATTCCTATCTATTAATCTAACAATCTATCACATCAATCAATCACTCGATCTATCAATAGATTTAGCTATATTCCACAGCAGTTACCACTATCTGTGGTATCGATGACGATTAATCAAACTTTCATAATATAATCTCTTGGTAAGCTAATAGCAAAGTGGGAGAATGATGCAAAATCTTGCAAAATTACACATACACGCTCGCACACATACAGGAAAAAAAAAAAAACATTAAAAAAAAAAAAAAAAAAAAGAAAACCCACAACGCTTTTTTCTTCTTTTCGCTGAATGATGATGATGCTGAGGTTGGTGATGATGATGTTAATGATGATGATGAGACAGATTAGTTAGATTACTCAAATATCTCCATCTTGCTTTCAGTAATTGTAATGCTATATTGTATATTCTTGTTTTTTTCAATTTGTTACTCATATTCACATATATATAAGATCACCTCATATCATTTTAATTAATTATTTCTTACTTTTCAGATATCAATATTACTCATACTTTTTTATTTTCTTTCTATATTTTTGTTTATTTTTTGTTATTATTACTTCTTATTATTATAATAATACAATAACCACAAGACATTACATTAATAGACTAATATGGTTAAGTCTGTACACAAAGAATCTTCTTTTGAAGATTATTCTCACTCTGATCAAGATCAAGCTGATTCAATAAATGAAATTGAAGAATATAAAGATGACCATCAAATTAATATTATCTCTAAATCAAATGATTCTATTGAAAAATCAAATGATTTCACTGATGATAACAATGAACAGTTAAATTCAAATGAAAAAGATTTCGAAGTTACTAACGTAAATGAAGTTGATGAATATGATGATGACCAAGGATACGTTCAACCAACTGAAGAAGAAATGGCTACTTTGAAACATGTCAGTGGTTACATTCCATTGAGATGTTGGTTGATTGCTATTGTCGAATTGGCTGAAAGATTCTCTTACTATGGTTTATCTGCTCCTTTTCAAAATTATATGGCGAACGGTCCAAATGATACTCCAAAAGGTTTATTAGAATTGGATTCTAACGGTGCTACTGCTTTATCTTATTTCTTCCAATTTTGGTGTTATGTTACTCCTGTATTTGGTGGTTATATGGCTGATACTTACTGGGGTAAGTATAATACTATTTGTGTCGGAACTGGTTTTTATATTTGTGGTATCTTTATTTTATTCATGACTTCTATCGAATCTATTACAACAAAAAATGCAGCTACTGGTGGGTATATCGCTGCTATTATCCTTATTGGTATTGCTACAGGTATGATTAAAGCTAATTTATCTGTTTTGATCGCCGAACAAATTCCAAAAAGAAAAGCTAGAGTTATTACCTTGAAAAATGGTAATAAAGTCATTGAAGATCCAAATATTACTATTCAAAATGTTTTTATGTTCTTCTACTTAATGATTAACATCGGTTCTCTATCCGTTCTTGCTACAACTGAATTAGAATCCCATAAAGGTTTCTGGGCTGCGTACTTGTTACCATTCTGTTTCTTCTGGGTGGCTGTTGTTGTTTTGGTAGTTGGTAAAAAACAATATGTTAGAAAACCAATTGGTGATAAAGTTATTTCAAAGAGTTTCATCGTCTGTTGGATTATTTTGAAGAATAAGTTCAGTTTCGATGCTGCTAAACCATCATTACATCCAGAAAAGAATTACCCATGGTCTGATAAATTTGTTGATGAAATCTACAGAGCTATTAAAGCTTGTAAAGTTTTTGTTTTCTATCCAGTTTATTGGTGTGTTTATGGTCAAATGTTAAACAATTTTGTTACCCAAGCTGGTACTATGGAATTACATGGTTTACCAAATGATTTCTTACAAGCCATTGATTCCATTGCTATTATTGTCTTTATTCCAATTTTTGAAAGATTCATTTATCCAACTGTAAGAAGATATACTCCATTTAGACCAATTACAAAAATTTTCTTTGGTTTCTTATTCGGTGCAGGTTCAATGGTTTGGGCTTCTGTACTACAAAGTTTCATCTATAAAGCTGGTCCATGTTACGACCACCCAATGAATTGTGGTGCCGAATTTGCAAACACTCCAAACGAAGTTCATGTCGCATGGCAAGTTCCTGCATACGTTTTGCTTGCTATTTCTGAAATTCTTGCATCCATTACCGGTTTAGAATATGCTTATTCTAATGCTCCTGACTCAATGAAAGCTTTCATTATGTCCATTTTCTTATTGACTAACGCCTTTGGTTCTGCCATTGGTATTGCATTATCCCCAACAGCAGTCGATCCAAAATTCACCTGGTCTTTCGCTGGTTTAGGTATTGCTTGTTTCATCTCTGGTTGTTTATTCTGGTTGGTATTCCATCACTATAATGATACTGAAGATGCCATGAAGGAAATTGATTTTGAAGACGAAGATGCTATTTCACCAGTTGACCAAGAGAATGCTAGTTTCAAAATTGTCGAACCAATTGTTAGTATGAGATCAATGAAATCATTATAATTTTAATTAATCATCTACTTTAACATTTGGAAAAATAAAAGTTAGTGAACAACAAATACTTTACTTACATTCACGATAATAATAAAAAAAATAATATTAATATAATAAAAAAAATAATAATATTAATAACACAATGAGAAAATGAAATCTTTTTATGTACTAATATAAATACTGTAATATATAATAAACATCGTTAAAATTTGAAATAACCTTTATATATATATATATAGAAATCAAAATAAAATTTAATAATTAATTATGAAAGAATACCATCAACAAGATATGATATCATCAATTAGATATCATTGTTTCTTTCAAGAAAACACTTCTGCATTGAATTGTTAATAAGATTTTTTCAAGAAGCTCAATTAAAGCCCCTATATATTATCATATCACATTGTATTATCGTTTACATGATGGAAATGAATGATTCAATATGCACGTTCAATATCAATATCAATATCAATATCAACACCATTCATCATCAACATCCTCTTCTCTTAAGTTAAGTTAAGAGCCTTTTTGGTTCTTCGTTCTACAGTAGTCACGTAACCTCGGTAGTTAGTTTTTTCCCGTAAATATGATGTACTGTTGATATTTTTTTTTCACTAATTTTTTCAATTTATTTTAGTATATAAACACTCAAAATATAGATGTGACTCATACTTATTTACCCAAATATATAAGATAGCGATACTTTTGTAGGCTTTGAAATAATTAACTGAGTGAGATTTATGTGGAATTTTTTTTCCATTCCGACTATATATGGGGGAGGGGGAGGTTATAATTGTTCCACTGTTCTATAGGTCCATAACCGGCATTTTGAATAATGATCATTCTATTAGAGAGATAGATAACTGTTGATCAAACTAAACTGTGCAAATTATCTTTCTTCTTAACGAAACAAGGTAGTTTTAAACATTTTGATTAGTTCAATTTTTTTTTTTTAATTCAGGCTTCTCCTTTTGTCATAATAACTGTAATTGTGATAGTGATATTATTCATTGAAGTTAAAACAACAGACAAGTAATTCTTGACTTCTTCTTTTTTTAATGACCTTCTGTCATTAAACCAATAAGATATCTGTATCTGTGATCAAACTATCTATAACAATCTCAGTTCCATCTCGTTTATATTAACATACTCATATGTTAGAGATAGTCTGGCTATGCAAGAATAAGATATAAACATTGATCCATTATTGCTGTTTCAACTGTTTTTAACAAGTAAGCATGACAATGAAATAATAATAAACCCTGAAACGCTCTTCTTTTTTATCAACTGATCATAATTATTTATGACACACATTTGAAAATATCATTTAAGTGATGTTAGATTGGTCAATTGATAATATATATAAAAACACAATCTAATCAGGTTTCATTGTTCAAGTGTGGATATGACAGTGGAAATAATATCCTATATGCAGTTAAGGGATATTATATTAATAATTATTACGCCATGGATCCAATATAATTCTTAAAATATCCCTAACCTATTATACGATCATTTATTGACTGCCATCCTATAATTTTACATCGTAATTCATACATATTGACTATAATCTTGATAAGTTCAAGTACTTATGAATATTACAGCGTAGGATCTTCTTAGATGTGATTAGTTCCGTTTGCCATTAAAAAGAATAATTGTGTCTTTATCCTTAGAATCCACATTTTTGAAATGGATTATATGGTACCACAAAATAATGTTGATATAATTGTGCTCTTAAAATCATTGAATTAGTCATATTTAATTTCTATTTGAATAATTAGACTCTCGCTTCTAATAATAATATACAACATAATCAATAATACTTAGATTCTTGTCTTTAAAAGTGACTTTATATTTTATTTATGCTCAGTATCCGAGAGAATAGTTAATCAAGACACAAATTGTTATAAAATACGTAAAAAAAAGTCTAATATTATTGAATAATAAATCGGTACTATCCTTATCTTCAATATAATCTTGAATAGCAAATCTATATCTACTTAAGAAAAATGTTCAGTTAAATTACTGCGATTAATCGATAACTTCAGTCGCTTTGCGCTGATAGCATCACTATATTTTCATAAATTTGCAACGAATCCGTTAAACTGCCATCTATAATCATATACTATAATCAGAACAATTACATCTCATGGTTATGAGACAAGAACTTAGTTTAAATATATGAAACCATATGTAAAATCAGTCTAGTAAATTTTTCAAAAAAAAAAAAGGGTAGAAGATTGACCTCAATTTCTGCAGATCAACAAGATGGATAGAAAATTTACACTGTATTGTATATATCGTATGTGTTTCTATAGATACACTCAAATACTTTAACCTCAATATAAACAGTAATATTAGTTCCTCTTATCAGCTTCGTTTTAACAGTTTTAAGTACAGTTAAAATAATTTGATCTTCTTAACATTTGCGCAAGGGTTGCAAAAACTCAATTTTTTGAATTAAGAGTGTTCATTTAAATCAGGTTGAAAGAGAAGTAAGAATACCAATAATTGCTAATACAAGAGTAACGCATTATACAGAATTGAAGCTGTTATTATTATAATATATATTTTGTCATTTTTGTTTCCTTTCCTTTGAAATAAAATATTTAATATTTTACTTTTAGAGAAGCTTGTATATAAAGGATGCCGTTTGGATTAACATCTAATATACAAAAAAAGTTATTATTTTATGTGTTACAAAATATATCTCTACTATCTAACGTAGATTTATCAGATGTAGATGTGTCTTTAGGCTCAAATTCTAAGTTTAATTTTCGTCATGTATGTTTAATGGTCGATGATATCGACGTGCCCAATATCATTGTTGAAGAAGGTATTGTGGAGAATTTAGATATACAATTGACAGTATCTGGTATACTGAGTATAAAAGGTGAGAAAATAACTATTGTAGTAAAGCCAAAAGATAACGAGAATGATGTGGACTCTGGGACTGACTTTTCGTTAGCAAAAAGCTTGCATGATTTGACTGCTTCGATGATACAATTCCCACAATCATTTGATTTTGATGATCTTGATAATGAAGGGGAGCTGGATAATGATGATACTTTAAATAATATAAAAACAACTGGAAAAGGCATAAATAGAACAACTAGTTCTAGTAGTTCAAGCAGTAATGAAAGTGAATTATCTAATAAGAAGGGAAAGGCACTTGAATCAGGAGCAGGTCCCATACAAACGATGAGAAACAAAATAATAAACAACGTACTATCAAAATTTAGAATGAGCTTGAAAGACATTACTTTGAGAATATTATTTCAGGAGGAAAGCTACATTGAGATTACTATCGATGAGCTTCAAATTACGAACAAAACGGTTAATTTAAGGGAATTGTTTATAAACAAACTCTGTATATACCACATCAGAGATAACCTTTCCACAAGTTCATATTCATCAACAAATGACTTAATGAGTCAATCAATATACCAATCACAAAATGATTCCACGTCTCTGTATCTCAGCGCAATCAATGAATTCAATAATGAGGCTGGTTCCTCACCTGATAATCAGGAAAAGTTAGAACTTTTAGTTATAAATAATTCAAATATTACATTAACTGGATTATCCTCGATGGATGATCTTATGTTGGGGGAACTTAACTTTAATATGGGATCAGTAATATGTAACTATAATAATTTATTATTGATTGATGAAATATTTTTCAATGATGTACTCGATGCTTTAAGTTCAAAAATACTAAATAATAAAAATTCACCTAAGAGTTTGTCAGGATACAAGAGATTTCAAAACGAACAAGATATAGTAGAAAATCCGTCGACATTTAATTTAAAGATAGAAAATATCGAAATAGTTTTAACTGAAAATATATCACTTCTCTTCATGTGTCTGGTTATTAATCAAAGAGAAAAAACGAATCAATTTTTACAAATTGATTCTTTTAATTTGAAGGGATCACAACTTTCGGTTATTACAGACAGAGATCCATTCTTAAGGATAGATTTTAATAAAATTGAAACAATATTTAATATAATGGGAGTAGTCACCTTTTGTTTCGACAAAAATTTCATAATTCAACTCTATAAACTTTATAAAAGGACAATGCCTTATTTTGATGCATATCGAATTAAAACCGCTAGACCAAGTTTTAAACACTCCAATAGGAGGTCCAATCATGTTACTATAAGAACAGATAATCTAATATTTCAATTGAATATGGACAATTCTTCATATTTTTTAGAAATAGAACCCATAGAATATTCCACAATAACTGAGGCTCTAAAGATAAAAACAATTAAATTGTTCCAAACTGCAAATACTATTCATAAGCAATTGATAATCGAACTTGATAATATTTCGGGAAATTTAACGGTGTCCCCCCTTCAAATCCCTTCTTTCGACGAGCATTTTAATAGTACTATCCTATTCACAAGATCCATGATAACTATTAAAAAAATTGCATTAAAAAATTCATATGATTCAATAAAAATAATTAATGACGAAATTTCAGCCCTCATAAACCAATTATACATACCAGATAACAAAAAAAAATCTCTGAAAGAAGTTCCATACTTAAAAGGCGGTGTACGTATACTAAATTCATCTAATATAATTTACAGAGAAAGATCAACCGCTAGTATTATAATTTCGGTAGGATCAATAAATATTGATATATATGAATTTGTGAGCAATAAATTTGGTACGCTTCACCTGATTTTATCAAACAACACGTTTGCTTTAAAGGAAAACAGTGAACTATATTGGTATTCAAAGACTTTATCTGCAGATAGATTGAAAAATGAGGTAGAAGAAAATATTATTTCACTCATAAATGAAACTGAAAAAAGAAAACCTGTCTTAATACTAGAGAAGAGGTTAAAAAATAAAGTTAGGATAAATCTACGAAATCTATGTTTTCATTACTATGCTACCTTCTTACCATTTTTTGTTTCGTCAAAAAATGACACATCAAAAAGCTCTGAAGAAAAGACTTTTAATTTATTTCTAGAGATGAAACTACATAATATAGCGTTTATGGCCCATCCATTTAGACTACAAGCTGCTTTGTTACTAATAATCGATACTCTTTCAATTAATGGAGACTTTAATAAAAATACGATTAAAACAAGTTTTAAACATACTAATATATTGTTAATAGATGATATAAATAATATAAAAACTTCAGTTAAACAACAATGGTCCACGGTACCAAATTATTACTCCCATCAAGGATTTTCAGCTATAGGGAAAATAACTACCGCTTCTATCCATATTTCAAAAATGTCCAGAGGGATTGATATCCGAATTTTTAATGATTTGCTTAGTTTGTCATTATGTGCCGATTCTTTCAATTCATTAATTTCAGTTGTGATTGATTTAAAAATTCCGGTTAGTTTTTCTTTTGAAGAGAAATATAGAACCGAGGCCAATCTTCCAGTCAATGTTTTTGAAGATATTGATAAAGGTTTTTTTGATTCAAGTCATATTAAGCAAAAATATAATGATTTAAATTCTGATTTTAATTTTGTCCATATTGTGAATGAATTTTTAGACCTAGATATAGATGCTGATCCGAAGAGGGCCATTACAGGTACCTTTGAAAATTCGAATAGTGATATTTCTGTTGTCAATACCAACGAATCATTGAATTTAGAGGAAAATTATTTAGATAAAATCAATTTGGAAAAAAGCAGATATAATGAGAATAATAATATCAATGTTACTTTGGAAGTGAAGAAAATCTGTATAAAACTTTTTGATGGCTATGATTGGAAGTATACAAGGAAATCTATATCTCAGACTATAGATCTTGTTGGCCAGGAGGTTGAGTTTAATCAAGAAGAAGAAGACCAAGATACTCAACTGCAAGCTACTATCTTTGATTCTATTTTCATAGCGACTACAAAATCTGATGTCTCAAATTTAAAAAGGAGAGTTAATAATGAAATACAAGGCGAGAACAACTCCCCGGAGTATATTCCTAAGGTAAATTTAAAACCATCAAAGTACTATAAAACATTAGTTGAATTCGATGGTTTGAAGGTTAAGTTCACTGGATTTCCTGTATTGGATCCCACGTACTCATTGGATGACGATGGCCACAGTACAATAAATAATACGCAAGTTTCTGTTTCAAAATTTGAAATTATTGATAACATACCAACATCTACCTGGAATAAATTTATTACAATTTTGCGTCATGAAAAGTGGCCAACTAGTATTCCTATGTTCTCTGGAGAGTTCTCTTTAGTTCGCCCTATCAATTCCCTGCAGGCAACTGAAATGATTATGAATTTAAATATAGCACCTTTAAGACTCCACATTGATCAAGACACATTAGATTTCTTACTAAGATTCGGAGGATTCAGGGACTCAAGATTTGATTTGATTGATGAGTATCCTGAAATTTTATTTATTCAAAAATTTTCTTTAAATTCAGTTAAAGTAATGCTTGATTATAAACCTAAGAAAGTTAATTATTCTGGTTTACGATCAGGTCATTCAACAGAATTTGTCAACTTTTTCATTCTGGATGGAGCAAAGGTTACGTTAAAACACATAAATATTTATGGATTAAATGGATTCAATGAACTTAATACAACATTGAAAGATATTTGGACTCCTGATATTACATCTAGTCAATTAGGTGGGATTATTGGGGGTGTAAGTTCAATTAAGTCTGCCGTAACAATTGGATCTAGTGTCAAAAGTTTAATGACAATACCAATTAACGAATACAAACAAGAGGGAAATGTAGGAAGAAGTATCCAGAAAGGTGTTAACGTATTTTTGAAAACAACCAGTGGTGATTTTATTAGATTAGGTGCAAAAATGGCATCTGGTACACAGACCATATTAGAAAATACAGAAGAGTTTTTTGGAGGGACCGGTTCTGCTGGTCGGTTAATCAATGCATCTGATAATTTTGTAAATATCGATAAGATTGTAGAAGAGGACCAACTTGTTGGTGGAAGCAATCCAAAGGTCAGAAATCATAAACCTTCTGCTATAATACTTGATTCGACAAAATCTGAAAATGGACAGCCAAAAGTTGTCAGTCTTTATGCTGATCAACCATTAGATATTCATAAAGGTTTAGAAGAAGCGTACCATTCTTTGGAGAAGCACATGCATATCGCATATAGTAGCATTAAGCGTGATGATGAGAAAACGACCCTGACAGCAACATCAATGGCTAAAGCCGCTCCAATTGCAATTATAAGACCACTTATTGGTGCAACAGAAGCTATATCAAAGGCTTTACAAGGACTATCTAATCAAATGGATAAGAATCAAATAGAACTTCAGGAGGATAAATATAAATCTGTTGGGAAAAAAACAAAATAAGACATAAATAGCATATATTAAAATAAATATCATACATATCATAACTATTATCATTATATTCATAATTGGGGTACCTTTTTACAGGGTTAAAAATATTATAAATGGTTGTTAATAGTTGCTATTAGGATTCTTATTCTTGAGATCATTTCCAACGAATAATCTTGAATTTTGGCGTAGGTTCGTAATATAATATGTAAACAATCCGGATCATAATTAAGAAATATAACTAGGTCTTAATGAAGAGGTACTGAATTTCATTAAAATTGTCTATTTATTACAAAAGAAACTTCATAAAAAGATTTGGTTAGTCCTATTAGTGTATTTGGATAAGTATTTGAAGGTAGAGAAGTGGAAAAGGTGAATCTATTGTTAGCATTCTAGTACGAAATTTCCAAATATAGTTGCAAATAAAGATTTCACCAATAGAAAATAATTTTGGATAATATTTTCTATTCTATCGTTTTGAAGAAATTGAGAGTAAATTTTATGAGTAATATTTATTTATGCAAGACTTATCAACTTCATCTCAATTACTGGAGAAGAATAGTCTCATGAATAATGATTTATTCAAAAATAATGAAAATCAAATAAAATCAAATAAAAAAGTATGTGAAAGTTGTAAGAAGGTAATTTTACAGGTTGACAAACAAAATAAAAGTATTTTAAAAGCTCTAGGTAAATATTATCATGAAGACTGTTTCAGATGTCACGATTGTTCAAGTTTATTGAAACCCAAGTATTTTCCATTTGAAGTTCCTGAAACAAAAGAAACCATACTCTTGTGTCAGTATGATTATTTTAAAAGACACCAATTGCTATGTCATGTCTGCGACAAACCTCTAAGAGGGCTATATTATACTGCATTTGGGGAAAGATATGATGAAGAACATTTTTCATGCAGTATATGTGGTGAAAAATGTGGTGTAAAGAAATGTTTTATGAATGATGATAAACTATACTGTAAATATCATTTCTTAAAATATTTTTCAAAACACTGTAATGGTTGTAATTACCCAATATCTGATCAATACATTGAATTTCCTAAAGGTGAAGAAATCCATTGTTGGCATCCTGAGTGTTATGGTATTCATAAATATTGGCATGTAATTTTATCACCTGATAAACTTGGATTATCACCATTACCGAAGAACATATTTGATCCAACTGCTTTATTAAATGATTCAAAGCCGACTCCAATGGAAATGGAAAAACAAATGCAAACATTTAATGCAATTTTATCAAAAACATGGGCAGTTCTATATAAATTTGAGGAACAAACCGCTGTTTGTATATCCGATATGTTTCAATACCTTGCTAGTGTTGATCAGTTGAAAGGTCTCGAATCTGCTGCATTATTTGTTTTAAAAGTGGAATGTTTATTTAGAGCATTAACTGCGCTAGATGACAGTCATAACGACGAATCAAATAATGAAGCTGATCAATCAACAGACGATATGGACAATCTAGAATTGGCATTTGGCAGTACTAAAAACAATTTAGATAATGGCAATTTCAATTTAAAGAAGATATCCAGAAATTTAACTACTAAAATAATGATCTATTTACAATTACTACGGAAGTTAAATTCTGAGACTGAAAATGCAAAAGTTGAAATTTCATCATTCATGTCAATAATTACTGGACTAGCACATTTTTTGAAATTACTTACTCGATATGGTCTATACATGGTTTTAGAACAAAATAAAAAGCATCATTCCTCTGCTCCATTAATAAAATTTTTAAAAGCGGTTGGAAAAAGTGAAGTATACGAAGAGCATCCATTTCAATATATTAAACTCTCAATTAAAGCAACCGATAATTGCTATTTTTGTGGCAAGTATATCCAAGAGGATTGTATTCAATATCAAGAAAAGAGATGGCATACACATTGTCTACATTGTTCATCCTGTAATAGACAAATCAATCTAAATAACTTCTCAGATGCTACTTTCAATTCTAAAGATAATAAAATTTTATGTTCAGATTGCTCTGTAGATGACCCAATTTCAGTTCCAGGGTTTAAGCATGTATCAAGATTATCTCAACTTATATTCTTATCAAAGATTGCTTTGGTTAGGTCAAAAGCTGTGACTGAGACTCAATTGAAAAATAAATCTGGAAAAACTCAAACAGAAGGCGTTAGAAAATCCTTAATGATGCAACAGACGTATGTGAGAACATTGAATGATATTACTCGTTTGAAATCAAGGCGAGAGAGTGTACGTGTCGCTCATAAACAAGAGGCACGCATGTCCCTTGTCTTAGAAAAGACTGACACCGAATTTAAGGCAACCACAATAGAACTTGAAGAAAAATCAATACCCGAACCTGTGGATTCCACTAAAGCCAATGATTCCTCATCACCAGAGAACGTATTTAATAATTCTAGATACTTGACTTTGGATGATATCTCTAGAATCGTTGCCGCTGAACACGCAAGAGAATTGAGACCAAATGCTTTCACTCATTTCAACAAACTAAAAGAAGTTGATGATGAATCTGGCAGGACGGTTAATGATGGAAGTGGCGTTTATTATTCTGAGTTATCGAATTACGAACTTTCTTTGTTGAGAGCCATTAGTTTATCATTACTTACTTTAGAAAAGGAGGTATTAGATGGAATAAATGATACTACGCAATTGATACCCGACATTATAAAGCCAGAAAAAACAAATTCTTCAAATAAATTTTGGAGTAAGATGAAAATTAGAAGAAATAAAGATGCCAAAAAATCTACATCAAAAAAAATCTTTGGGGCACCTTTGGAGGAACTTTGTGTATCATGGGGTGTTAAGTCTGATTTGGGTGTTGGTCCCTCCAGAATTCAAGTTCCAATAGTGATTGACGAATTGATTTCATCATTACGTCAAATGGATCTATCAGTTGAAGGTATTTTTAGAATCAATGGTAATATCAGGAAATTAAAAGAAATGACTTTATTAATAGATAACAATCCTGGAGTCACCCCTGATTTATCGAGGGAAACTGCAATCCAATTATCAGCTTTATTAAAAAAATTCATTAGATCATTACCAGAACCAATTATGACGACGAAGTTGTATGCATTATGGATTAATGCAGCTAAGGTAAAATCTGAGGCAGACAAGAGAAAAATAATGTCATTATTATACACGATGTTACCAATCTACAATAGAAATATATTAGAAGTGATTTTATCATTTTTGTTCTGGACATCTTCATTTTCCCATATCGAGAATGAGTTAGGCTCTAAAATGGATATTCACAATTTATCAACTGTAATAACTCCAAATATTCTTTATAATTCAGGTAAGGATGAATTAAGTAATTTCAATAACATTGTCTCAGATGCTGGCAATAAACCTAGTACATATCAAGATGCATTTGCTCAAAATGAAGGTGAAAACTATTTCCTTGCTATTGAAGTGATTGATTATTTGATAACTCATAATGAAGATATGGCGATGATACCAAAATATTTAGTTACTCTATTGAGTGCTATAAAAGCGAATAAATTAGATACCTATCAAGCGATTAAAGCATTTGTGCTTGAACAAGCAAGGACTGGATCCATTCAATTCGAAGACAGTGAACAACAACAAGCACAAACTATGAAGATTGTCCATTCTTCATCCGTAATAACACAAAATGATAAGCCGAATTTATCATAACCAAAAAGTATAACAAATACAGAATAGCCATTTTAGAATAGAGATCAAGGACACTACATTATTTTTTTTTACAATTTCATTTCAATTCATTTTTTAACTCATTACTAATATACTCTATCACAATATATTTATGCATTCTACTACTTTTAATTGGCAAATGAATTAACATTCATTATATTTAGCATTTTTAAATGCTTCTGTATCTTTATGTATTCTAATAATAATAATAATAATAATAATAATAATAATAATAATAATAATAATAATAAT
>JAJLTL010000200.1:0-13953 GCA_030568135.1 Vanderwaltozyma yarrowii
TACTACTAAGCCTGGTCAAGTTATTGATCCATTAAAGGCACCATTCAAATAGATATATAAATTAATTTAAAATATTTAATACCATTAAAAATATAAATGCATTTTACAATCATATTTCTTTAGTCATTTCCTTCAAATTTCTAATTTTTTAATGTTATTTTTTTATAATATATATATATATGTACATTTTTTATTATATATACACATAAATTTATATTTATATATGAGATTTTTTTTCATTTTAAATTCTGATTATAAAGCATCTAATCTATCGTTAATTTCTTGTGGAGTTAATTTTTTAAATCTTGGACCCTTATCTTCTGGAATACCTGTGTAACCTAATAAATCTTGGTTTTCTTCGCCAATAATTGCGATTTCGATGGTATCACCATTGAATTCACCTTCAACGGATTCTTTTAATGTTAGCAAAGCGATATGAATTGCATCTTCTAGTTCTAATTCATTATTCCATCTTTTTTCTAAGAATGTTTTTGCAGCTGTAGAACCTTTCCCTATAGCAGTAGCTTTCCAAGGGAAATAAGATCCTGAAGGATCGACTTGATATAAACTAAAACCATTATGTTCATCATGACCAGCAACTAATAACGATACACCAAATGGTCTAACACCACCAGATTGAGTAGCTTCTTGCATAACTTTTGCTACTTCTGATACTAGTAATTTTGTAGGTGGGTATTCACCGTAAATTCTTTTATAATTAGTGTGAGCAACTTTTCTAGATTTATCTATTAGAACTCTAAAATCAGGACCCATACCAGAGTAAACAGCACCAATATCTGGAGTGATTAACGATATCTTGGAGACATCATCTGTTAAAGCTAACGGAGAAGAAGTTTTCTTTTCAGTAGCAATGATAACACCATTAGTAGCTTTGATACCTAATGATGTGACACCTTGCTTTACAGCAGTTAAAGCATAATCGATTTGACCTAATTTACCGCTAGGAGAAAAGGTAGTTAAAGAGAAAGAATATCTGTCAGCCATTGTTCGCTTACACGCACGTTATAACTAGTTCCAACAATATATATATGTTTAGCACAGTTCAGTAGATCCTGTAACGAACACTCCTCAAATCTAAATGACTTCAAAATTAATCCTTTAAACTTAAATATACTTTTAATTTCTATAAATTAACTATCCTGATAGCTTTATAAAATAATTTTGCCACCTTTAAAATCTTTTTCCTCTGTATGCGTAGTTAGCCGAGCAGGGTAAAAAAACCGATGATTATAATAATGCATCATAATAGCATACATGGCAATTATAATAGAAGATATGTTGTAAATAAAGATATATATATATATATATATAAGTATATCTATATTTGTTGGAACGGAGTTTTGCAGACTGTGAATCATACCATCTTGGTTGAAGTTCTTTGTGACTTATATGAATGCTTGTGGGGAAGAAAATAACTTAGAAATGATGGATGATTTATTATAGATCGAAGATATATGCCTCTATGTATTGTGTATTTTGTACTTTATATATATATGGGGTCTTTGATCAAAAATACCTATGTGTACATGTGTTGATGCGGTACCTGTTCCTTTGTTTGTGTATGATTCTCTCATTAAACGCACATACGTCAATGCATATCTGGTCATTGACCTGCGGTTGAACAAACAGATCCATTGGTAGAGAGGTATAGATGGATTATTCTGTACATTCCTATAAATTTTTGGAACTATTCGTTTGCTTGATACACAACTTTATTATCTTGATGGTAATGATGTTTGCCATTTTTTAGCTTGAGCTTTTTCTAACTCCAATTTTAACGTTGTTGATGGCCTTTTGATATGCATAAAATTACAATCATTTCCTCTTTCACAGCCTTTAACATCATAATGTTTACGACAGATCGAATCATTATAGTCATAAATATGCGTTAAATCACAATATATTGGTTTGCCATTAAACCATCTTGTATTTAAACTATCCCTTGCATCTTGTGCATCTTGTGCCTTATCAAACGTTACATACACATTACCTCTTAAATGATCATTACCATTCTCACAAATGTACAAATCTTGAATCTTACCATATTTACAAAGATCAATATAAATATCTTCATAAATTGAATCAAATTCGATTTTATCCATAGGTGTCCCATCTAATTTAAAATCAATTAAATTTAAAATGACCATACTCTTAGATTTCTCAGGGTATATATGTTTCTTTGAACACTTATTCCCATGTCTACAGACACCGATTTTATAATAGAAATGACTGTGATATTATATATTTTGTTAGTATTAAAGAAATGGAAAAAACCGGAAAAAAAACCTGAAAACATACCATCTTTCTCGATCATCATAGTTAGTGTGCATCATATTATCTTTACTGATGTCTATATATGTGGTTGTTCAAACAAATAACGTCTTTAAAAAGCAATCCCATCGATTAATATCTTCATCTTTACATAGTTAATTTCTTACAAACTTTACTATAGGCAATTTCTTCAAAAAAAAAAAACTATCTGAAAAATAAAAAAAAATGAAAGATTATTTTAAAGTCATCTCATCGATTTTTTGATGACTAGTGAAGATATGTGATATTTTTGATAATAATTGTTATATTATTGAGTTGAACTTTAATATGGGTAACGACGGTGGCTTTATTAATAAATCACATCATTTAAAATTAAAATTGGATAATGATTCGATAAATAATGCTAGTGATGATAACACAAAAGAATTTAATCAGACTGCCAAATGGAAATGTTGTAGAATAAGTAATAAATCTTTGAGATTACCTATAGTCAGTGATTACATGGGTAATTTATATAACAAGGATTCTATATTAGAATGGTTGCTTACTAGCGATAAGAAAGATACATATAGTGCCAGTCAGATTGAACAATTTAATCATATAGGGAAATTGAATGATGTTGTTGAATTAAGGAATCTTAAAGAAATAACGAATAATACAAGCAAAGATATTTTGATTCAATGCGTATATGGCGATGATATATTTGGTGAAGGGAATACGGTGAATTTTGTATATATAAGTACATGTGGTGATGTATTACCAAAGAAATATTTGACTATTACTGAGAACAAAAGTTCCCACAAGAAATGTCCAATATGTATTGAACCATATAAATCCAGTGATATAATAACGATAAATTCTAATGATCAGATTATACTTGCTGTATTGACAGAAAGAATGAAACTGTTAAATAAAGAAAATATATATCACAATGGTAAACTCAAGAAATTGAAAAAAAAAATGAAAATTAAAGTAGAAGATAAAGATTCAGTATCCAAAAAGAAACAAAAGGTTTCTTTAGAATCCTAATGATTAGTAACTAGAAAAAGAATGGTATACAAAAAAAAAAAAAAGAGGGAAGAAAACATTAATATTTTGATATTCAATTATAAAAAAAGAGGAGTGTATATTTACATGAATTGGGAAGTTTCATAAAGAAAAAGAATTAAAAAAATAGTATAATATAAATATGCCAAAGTGGACGGGGAGGCAAAAAAGCATCCTAATCAAAAAAGACAGGCATGACGATCGTGTAGATTAGGTTAGATTAGATTAGTATAATATTGACATTGAATATAGACCCACAGTTCAATTTTTTTATTTTAAATTATTTTCTGTTTCTAATACAGTAATTCAATTATTCAGCAGATGATACAGAACCTTCTAGTTCTCTTGCTTCTTCTTTATCAACTTTAATATTTTTTGTATTTGTAACTTGTTGTTCATAATTTTTACCATTTGCATACATGGTATAACCTAAACCTGCAGTCATGTAAAGAGAACCACCAATAATGGTTAGAACTGTCAAACGATGTACTACATCCGTAACTCTAGTGTACCAAGCGTAATTTGCCATTATGATATTTTAAAAAATGTTATATGTTATATGTTGTATTTTATTATTACGATACAATAAAACCTGGGAAAATGGAATATATAATAGTTCTGTCGATAATAAATACAATCTAACTGATTAACGTATGCTGTTTGTCCCTATATATAACTTTAATGTACAACCAAACAACCAAACAATGGATCATCCATTACAAGACATTTATACAGATAGATGATATCCTTATAAAATAAAACCAACAATCTCATATTCCACCATTACGTTTAAATTTCCCCATAATAAATTTTTATTTTACTATGTGTCGCTAACAACGACGAGGTGGGTATCATCTGTTACGTAAATTGAAGTAATACCATCAAGAATAGTTCAATGAATGGTACTTTTAAGTGAGATCAAGTGCTTGTCAAGGTTAGATTATTGTGTCCTTTAGTAGTTATGTTATCTCTGCCAGACAACAGTCTAATTAGATTTTTTTTCTTATATTAATTTGTTTCATAAAATATATGTAAAATTAAAATAAATAAAAATGTAAAAACATTCTCAGGGAGAATTGTGAAATGAATAAAGAAACCATATTTAAAGTACTTATAATTATAATCATCTAATACAACTCATTAGATTCTCGTACCATCTCTTGTAAAATGGTTTTGGCTTAATTGAGATAACGTTACTCTTTTCTTTAAGCATATCAATATACTTATCCTTTGTAGAAGCGATATCCTCAGCAGAATAAGTGCATTTTCTAAATATTGATGATGTCCAGTAATAGATGGTATTGGTAAACAATTTTACTGGGTAAAGTATAAAACACACAGTATTTTTGGTCCAATGTCTAATAGTACTGCAAACGACACATTCATTAGCTTCGAAGTTCTGGATCTGTTTATCCTTGTATTTTTCTGCCAATTGACGCAATTCATTTATTGTAGAAAATGCATGATAATGAATGTCTCTGCTATCAAGGAAGGCCTTTAACTGTTTTCTTGACAAAGTTGAGAGTGTTTCATCTTTTATTTCTGCAGCTTTTTGATTGCATTTTTTACACCAGCAGGAAAATGGATAGTAAACAGTGTCTTTTGCCATCTTAAATAAAGATGAAATATAATTACCTGGTTTTTGCAAAAGTGGTAAAGTTTCCTTTGAAGCTTTATTTATGTACCAATCGATATCATTCTTTAACAAATCAATATTTTTGTTTGCTAATTTGACCAAATATTTATGATCCTTTTCAAACTTCTTATTGACCTCAATTTCATGAGTCTCTAACCATTCCTTAATGTCAATCGTTGGCCAGTGATCAAATACATCTTCTTTCATATCACCTAATTTTGAAAATATTTGTTCATTACCTTCTGATAGATTCTTTAATATACCAATTTTTTTCTCTTCAGCAAATTTGGATACATGGTATATATTTTTCTTTAGAATATGAAGTAACTTTTCTCTATCTTCCTTTATATCTTTTGGATATTCGATAGAGTATTCATCTAACCAGTTTCTAATATCATCAACAGTCCAACTTTCAAAAAGGGCTGATGATGGGTAATAACCTGATATCTTTAATTTTTTGGCAATTTTATCAAAATTAGTACTTACTGAAGAAATTAACTGATCTTTTTTCTCATATGGATCGATATCAATATCATTTGCATCTAAAAATTTATGTAGTTGCGTTTTTGGCCAGGTATTAAATATCCAGTCGGTAACTTTAGGGCGGACTCTTTCTAATTTGTGTGAAACTGTTTCAGGATGTTTATTCCATAAACTAAAGCCTTTCCCACCTGTCCAATCGTTTGATTGAGATGATGGGGAGAATGTTGAACTAAGTTGTTCCTTTATATCTTCAAAAGTACTTAAACTTAAATCTTTTAAAGATTCTGCTTCATCTCTAATATAATCCACCAAATCATTGTGGGTGAATTTATTAATACTGAATTGACTTCTAAATGAAGAATCCCCAACTACAACGTTAATTAGTGTTAAAAATAAAAGTATTGGAATAACTGGATTGTGTCTCATGAATAGATATGATCGATAAGTTTCTCCTTCTTACGAATGTCTTTTTTTTTTTTAAATAAATACTAATATTATGAATATCCCATTGGGACTGATATTGGAAAATCATGTTCTTTTATATCATCCATTGTTAAAGAAAAGGGAGTATGTTCTATTAAAAATGGATAAATAAGGGTTCATCTTTTGAGGTTCAATATCACGTAACGATAGCTGTGAAACTGGTATCCCTTAACTTTGTCTTGACATAGCTTCACTCATTAATAATATGTATGATGAGAAATATGCCATTCCCATATGATGTATATTTTATTTGATTCTGGAAATAATACATAGCCTTAAATCAGTGTCAAATAAGAATCAAAAAAAGGGACGGAAGTAATTTAGGGATGTATAATGTACAACACAAACGTGGCCTCTTTTGAAGAACATCTGATGAAATAAATGTTATTTATTATTACTTGCATAGTAATGGTTGTGTAAGACTAGAATAAATAAATCTTCACTAAAGCATATATCATTCATTTCATTGATATTACTAAATAAACAAGCCTTACCAGAATGAAATAAAAACTGTTTGATTTACTCACTAACTAATTTTTTAGGATAATTTTCATTGTTAACAAATGCTATATGATTGTAGATAATAGAGTAATATTTTCTTGGTATATCATACAGTAATATACCTATAACGGTAAGTTAATAATAAGTGATCTATGGTATTCTGATCAATATTATTTTCAAGTAACCCAACACGTAAGACTGACGCTCTTAGCCCTTGACAAGGCAATTATAACCTTTCGAACTGGAAACATCCTTAAACACACTTATAGTACAATCTACTTTTCAAATTGCTACTTAGCCTATATCATCCACCTCTTAAGAAGTACCTTTTATTGCTCCTATCTATTTCTCTGTTAAGATTTTATCAACAGGTTCTTGTTCTAGTAGGTAAAATTTCATTCGAAATCCACGAAACGGAAAAAAAAAATAATAATGAAATTGAAATTTTGGAAAAACATAAACTTAAAAAGTAAAAACATTTTTAATGAGCTAGAAGAGTTTAACAAAAAGAGAGATCTTCATTTTATTGTCGATAAGAAAAGTATTTCCTTGTTTGAGTTAAGATATTGTACTGTAATGAGTTCAGGAATGGCCAATATGGAGAGCTTTCCTACTGTAACTGATGGTAATCAGATAACAAATAATAACAATAGCAATGGGGTGGAAAATATGTTTGCCTCGATGATGCCTATTGCAATCAAAGTGACAAGGGATGAGTCTAGTGGATTAAATGTTACTGCTAATATGATGAATAGCAGAGCATCATATTCATTGGCAAATTTAAACGTTTTCCAAAATCTTCCAAAAGAAACTACTAAAGGTGTTAATGATCTAGAAAGAATGAAGATGGCTATATTAAGTGGGATCCCAGAAGAGATTAAATGGTCTTTGAAGAAGTATCTGTCTTATAGTAATAAAGCACCATATATGATAAGTTTAAAAGACTTACCGGAATTATTGCCACTATTTAAACCATTTGTTAATAATTTAATGCCACTAATAGAAAAGTTTGATCAACCATTGATAAAATACACTGATGAAAATAACGATGGAAGCGAAATTTCTGATAAAATACAATTAGGTTTGACCAGTTTATTGATATTAAGAAATTTATCACAAGATACAGATTCTGTTCAAGTATTAGTTCAAGATAGTTCAGTTAAAGAATTTATATTGTTTGTATTACAACACTATGGATTATATTATATAACCATGACGAGTGATGGTACCAAAAAACAAATATATGAATCAAATATATCATTATTCAACGAATTAATTCATTATACTTTAGATATAATGGAAGCTATTTCTTCATACATGGCACCTGCTAAATTGGATGATCCATACTTCCAAAGTTTGGTCAACATTTTAAACTATTCAAAAGATAGATATATGGTGATATCAATTTTAAGATCTTTATCTCGTCTTTTGGTTAGATCTAAGTCTGATGAAAAAAGTGCTGCAGATAACCTCGATAATGATACGTTAGCTCTTATTGTTTCATTCCTTTTAATTAATAACGATACTGAATTGATCACAGCATCTTTAGATTTACTATATCAATATATCTTACCGGGTAATGAGAGAATCACGAAATTAATTAATGATGTACCAAGATTTAATCAACTCTCTACTGTACTACCAAATTTACTAAGCAGTAATATTAATTTACCAAATTATAATAACGTTGAAGATTTCGAAGTTAAATTAATTAAAAGATTAAAACCACCAGCACCAAAAGAAGCTCCACAGATTGATGATAAATTATTCAGTGCGATGTTACGTTTAGAAGAACCAATAAGATCAACTATGTGGTTAAGATGTTGTTTTGAACCAGTAACTGAGGCAGAAGTTACACAAATCACATTATGGAAAAGTTATGAATCAAAATTTGCACAACCAGTACGTGAATTAAGTGGTAAAAAATTGTTGCCTGCAGTTGAATTTATTAAAAATGTTTCAAATGCTTTTGATAACGCAGCAGCAATGGTAATCACAGATCCGACAACAGGCAAAAAAAGATTCGTTATCAAAGGTATTCAACCACGTTACAAACCATTGACATTAGCAGAAGCAGACGAAGAATATATGAAGAGACTAAATAAGAAAAACAACAGTGATAATAAAAATGATGATGATGATTCAAGCTCGAATAATAAAGAAGAAGATGGTGAAGAAATAATATTACCTGTACAACAAAGTAAATTACCAGAAGTTCAATTTCCTAATGACCTGTCTGAAATTTCCAAAGCTTCTGCAACTTTCTTGTGTTTACTTTCGAATGATACAAAAGGGCATGGCTTACAATTTTGTCAATCTATAAAGCCAGTAATATTACATAAATTAGCTGATATTCCTTTATTGAGTTCCGCTTTATCTGAATACATGGATAATACAAAAATCTTGTAATTAGGTAAATAATGAAGTAATAAGAATAAATAATTTTACGTGAGTTATTTTATTTGAGATTATTATTTGGGGTCCAAAATTATTAATAAAAATGTGTGTAATTTGTAATAAGTAGTATAATAAAAGAATAAAAATTTGAATATAATTGAATAGATAAAATTTTCGTTTGAATATAGTAAATTACTTTTCATTAAATGAATATATAAATAAATATATACTTAACCAGTAAGTTGGGGTGAATGCAGTTGATTTGTTGAATACAAATCGTTGATATAAGTTAAAGATCGATCTATAGTTTTTAAGATATCTTCATTTTCATTTGTATTATTTTCATAATAGGTTTTAATCAAATTGATTAATTGAATTAATTCATTTGATTTAAAATTAAATTCTAAATCATTTAATAAATAGAGCGTCCTTGTGTTTGGGTTTAAATAAATAGATTCAATAATGTTATTAAATAACGATTGAATGGCGAATGGATCTGTGATTGACCAAATTTTTAAAATCTTTGTTAAATCATTAAAAGATAAATTTGGTTGTTTTAAATAACATTTAAATCTAAAGTAATTTTTTAGATAATCTTTTAAAATGGATTTATCAATCATATTATCATCAGATAATGATATATTATAATAATTATTCAGCATATTTTGTAAAATATGATCATTTGTGATATCGCTATTATTTGAATTTTCAAAAGTAGCAATCATTTGTGAAAAATTATTTGATTGTGCTGATAAAATATTTGATAATTGTATAACATTTTTTGGAGTTTGATTAAATGAAATTGATAAAGCATCTTTAAAATTTTTAAAAGTTAATACAAAAATTGAAAAAGTATAAATATCTTTAAGTTTTTGATTATTATCACTTAGTTTAATATTTGATTGGATTAAATCTAATACTTTTTCTGGTTTTGATATTTTTAATAAATATTCTGAGTTAAGTAAGATTTTAACTTCATTTGTTAAATTATCACCAAATTTAACTAAAAGATTTTTAAATTTTTCAAAATTTTTTGTATAAATAAAACTTTTCAATAAAATTTCTAAATTTAAGGTTGGAGTTACTTCATTAAATTTTATAATTTCTTCGAATTTATTTGCTGTAAATAAATGATCATATATTAATGAAATTGTATTTTTAAAATCAGTTTGATTTCTAATTGAACTAAAATTATTTGGGAAATCAATTAAAATTAAAAAATTAGAAAACTTTAAATCATTTGATTCAATAACAATATTTGCTAATTTTGATAAATTTTGATCATTTAAATTTTTCAAAAAATTTAATTTAAAGAAATCAATATCAAGTAATATTTCTTTACATTGAGTTGAATTTAAATTTTTAACAATTAAATTAATTAATTTTGAAAATTCCAATGTATCATTAATTGGACATAATGAAATTGTATCTTTAATTAATTTTAATGTAGAAAAATCAGATAAAGATCTTAATGACATTAAAGTTTTATATGTATCGTAATCAAATTTATATCCTTGTTCTTTTAGTTTTTTAAATTCTTTTAAACCAGTATTATTTGAATTTCTAATCATTGAACCTAATGAAATTGGATATGATTTATCCCAATCACCTAAATTACCATTATAAAAATCAACAATTTCTTTTGGTAAGTCTAATAATTTAATTGCTTGGAAAACTTGATCTGATAAATCTGATGGATTTAATTTTAGCCTATAATAATTTGTTATTAATTTATTATGATGATCCGATAAAATTGATTTAAAATTATAAAATGATAATTTTAACTCTTCATTAATATCTTTTGTTGTCATTTGATTATCTAATTGATTTTGTTGTAAAGAAATGATTGATAATTCTGATTTATTTAAATTTATAATTAAAATTGAATATAATTTTAAAAATAATGGATAATTATCAACAGTTTTTGGTGAATCCCAAATAATTTCATTAAAAAATTTGGATAATTGATTTATTGAATTTATATTTAATAAATTAATATTTTGAATATAATTTTGAAACATTGTTGTTTTAATAAAATTTAATTGAAAATCTTTATTATTTTGAAAAATTGATAATGTTAAATCAATAAATGAATTGAAAAAATAATTTTCAATGGTTGATGCTTCATTTTCATCTTCAATTATTAAATTTTTGGAATTATTTGAATCATTTATAATTGTACCATGTAATTCAATAAAATTTATTATTGAATCAATTGGATAATTAATTTCATTAAATAAATTTAAAATAATTTGGTAAGAATTTAAATCATTAAATTTAAAAAATTTAATAACAGATTCTTGTACAATTTTTAAAATCATTTCGTTATCATTAAATTCTGATGATTTTAAAATTAAAAAATCATGTATTGAATTTAATTCTTGTTGTAAAAATAAATTATTTGGTAAATCAAAATTAAAATTTGAATTTAATTGTTGTAGATTTTTATTTTTTAATAATTTGGAATTGTTATTATCATTATTCATTTTTAATGGTAAAATATAATTATAATATTTTTTAATTAAATTCCAATCATTTTTTGAATTATTAATTAAATCTAAATAAAATTCATAATTGAATTCATTAATCCAATTTAAATTTTTAAAGTTAATCCATAATTGATATGCTTTATTTGAATCAATTTTTGATATTGATAATAAATAATTTGAAATTAATAAAGAAATATTTGAATTTAAACCATTATTTTCTTTAATTTCATTAATTTTTAAATTTAATAAATAAGTTGAATCTTTTAAATTACCATTAACTTCAATTAAACCTGAAATAATTTTTGACCAAATAATATAATCATTTTCTTTAATTGTTAAATTATTTTGATTAAATAAATTAAATTTTTCAATTAAAATATTTAATGAATTTGAATCATTTGTTAATATTGAATAATTAATTAATGAATTAAAATATAATTGATAATTTTTTTCAATATCGAAATTAATTAAATTTAAAATTTTAAAAATTTTAGTTGAATTAATTTGATTTGGGAAATAATTTATTGAAATTAAAAAATTTTTAATAACCATTTCATTTGATAAATTATATTTATTAAAAATTTGTAAAAAAATTTCTAATGCAATTTTGAAAAAATCTAAACCATTTTTATAATCATTTAATTTAAATGAATTAATTGAATTTTTAAATAATGATTCTAATAAAATATTATAAATTTTTTCATCAGGTTTTAATTTATTTTTAATAATAATATCTTCATAACAAGATAAAATTTGAAACATTTTATAATTTAAATCATTTGAATCCATTTGTCTTTTACAAATTGAATATAATATTTTATAATAGGTATCATTTGATGGTATACAATCATTTCTTTTCAATGATTGATATAATGAATTAATAATATCATAATTTTTTAATTCAAAATTTTCATTAATTTTTGTAGTATGAATTTTTAAGAAAGTTTCTTTATTCAATGAAGTTTCATTATCAATTTCCCAAGGGCTATTGTTGTTGTTGTTATCATTATCAATTGATTTTGATCTTGAAATATTATTAATATTATCATTTGAATTATTATTTTCAATATTTTTTTCAATATCATTTAAGTTAAAATTAAATTCATTTAAAATTGAAGTATTTTCTTTTTTTGAAATAGTTGAATAAAATTTTTTATTTGAACTTAAATTTAATGCAATGCCATTATTATTATTATTATTAATAATATTAATATTAATATTATTATTATAACGTTTTAAATTATTTTTTAAATTTTTTGATAATAATAATTTTTTTCTTTTTATAACAGAGATTGATTTTCTATTATTATATTTATTATGTTTAGTGTTATGATTATTATTAAAAAGGTCATTATTTGTCGTTAATAAAATTGGTACAATATTTGAATTTGTTGAATTACCATTAATATTTTTATTATTATCAGATTTTAATTTATTTGTTAAAAATTTATAATAATAATAATTATAATTTTCATTTGATTTTGAATTTTCATTAAATATTTTATCATTATTTTTATAAAAAAAATTAAAAGTTTTTAATTTTCTAATTATTGTAACATCATTTGTTGTTGTTGTGTTGTTATTATTATTATTGTTATTGTTACTATTATTTGTATTTCTTCTTGTTGTATGATGAAATTTTTTAATATTAATTTTATTTTTAATTGATTTAAATACCATTTTTATTTTATTTTATTTTATTTTATCTTGTGTATGTCTATATGTTGAAAATTGCTTTTTAATAATAAATAAATATTTTGTGTATCTCTATAATATGATGCAAATAATAAAATATAAAATAATAAATGATATGAGGAAGGGGGTGATGTAAACGGGTATAACGTAACGAATATAGTGTAGTGAATATTATATTTTGGTGAAATAATAATACTAATAATAATAAAAAAAAAAAGGAGAGATGAGATGAGATGAGATATGTTGGTATGGTTATATATATAAAAAAAAAAATGTAATTCTCTTTTTTGTAATGCTAATAAACCATCAATGAGTGTAATCTTGATATTTTTAATATGAAATATTTTATGATGAGTATATGATTATATGTAGTAGCGATGACTTATAATCTGTATTTTTCTATAATACTACTTTATTTTATATTTTTTTTATTTTTTTAAAGTAAAACTTTAAATAAATGTTTAAAATCAAAATAAAAAAGTAACTCTATCAAAATCTTTTATCTGTATTGCAAAACAGTTTATTTTCTTGAACTTATGACATACAAGATAGATACGATACTTATTAGTTTGTGTATATAGATTTCCATATTTTATTTATATAAAAATAAAACATGAAAATCCTTCAAATATAGGAAAATCCTCTAAAATTCCCTTGTTTCCACAAAAACGGCAACAACAAAAAAAAAAAAAAAAAAAAAATAATATATTATTTTTTTTTAAAAAAAACGAAGTAGTCTAGTCTAGGCATGGCGGGGATTTTAAAAGTCCCCCAACCCCCGGGGGTTTAGCGCTTTTTTTAGGGAGAAAAAAGAGGACTTTATGCAAAATTTTGGGTTAAAAAGGGGACTTTTATGGGAGTTTAGGGCGGTTTGAGAGGTCCAATTTTAAAGTCCCCTGGAGTTGCAAAATTTTTATTAGGTCATAAAAT
>JAJLTL010000201.1:0-13759 GCA_030568135.1 Vanderwaltozyma yarrowii
TATCATCGTGTATCTCGTATTGAGCGTATCACGTGATTCATTCTCAAACAATACACCAGATTAAAAGTCTTTTTAGTGAATAAAAGACCCATTTATATCACATTAAAATTAATACGTTATGGCACTATGGCCGAGTGGTTAAGGCGACAGACTTGAAATCTGTTGGGCTCTGCCCGCGCATGTTCAAATCCTGCTGGTGTCGAATTTTTTTTTATCATATTTAGATTAGTATTAAGTAATATGTTCTGGCTTCAATAAGAAATAATCTTATACACATAAAATATCAGAGTTTTTACTATAATATAATAAAATATACATAATTATTTACTTAGATTATAACTTATATTTTTGTGCAAAACTGACACCCTGAGCGAAACTTTGTACACGTGCGTCAAGTTTGTAACCCTGTTTATCTAATTGTATCATCTCGTTGACAAAAGAGTGAACTGGAACCTTAAAACATTCAATAAATTCGTTATCTTCAAGTTTAGTTTGTGGGTTTACATTTTCTGGTAATGTCATATCGACTTCAACAGTAACCATAGATAAGTTAGTATTAGTAAAACCAGGATCATTAAACATAATTGGGCTTTCTTCGATGATTTTGCCGATATAACCAGTTTCTTCTTTCAATTCTCTCAATGCTGCTATATGAGTAGATTCATTAGCATCAATTAAACCTGCAGGCATTTCTATACATACCCCTTCGACAGGTGGTCTAAATTGCTTTTGTAATAAGATTTCATCCGGTGTCCCATCTTGATATTTTAAAATGGCAATAATACCAATACCATCAATCCCATTTGAACTTCTAGTTTTACGAACAGCACTATCCCAATCTCTTTGAACTCCATTTGGATCTAAATATGTTAGTTTTTCTAGACCAATCCATTTGCATTCAGTTGCATCGGTTACAGGACGAGCATTTAAGAATTTAGCTTCTTCAGGTCTACCTTTCATAGTACTCATTAGTTTTGATAGTTTTAATGATTTATTATGGAATATGGTCTTCCTAGCAAGCATTGCCTTTCACGAATCTATTTAGAAAACCTTGCTATATGCAACCTAAATTAATCTCTTTCTATTGTGCATTTCTTTTTAGCACGGAATATCAAAAATTAAATTTATAGAATTTAAAAAATAAAAAACTTAATAGTCCATCGCAAATACATTATAAAGAACGTATTAAACTTTAAATTTAGGGTATATTGGCATTTATATTAGGTATCTAGATAAAGGTTTGGTGAATATTTAAAACATCAAGTTAATCTACTATAAATTTGGGGATGACTGCTGATAGTAGTGATCTGATAAGTTTAAAGGCACAGATTCAACAGTACTTAGTAGAATCAGGAAATTATGAAAAGTATGAATTGAAATATAAAAAAAATATCTAAATGGATTAAATATTGTATCTTTGAAAATGAATAATTACTAACAATAGTATATATGATAATATATGAACAGAATATCGAATGAACTAAATCAGAGGTTATTGGAAAGTGGTTGGATAGCAGAAGTTCAAAAAATGATCACAAATGAAATAAATACGTCAGGTTCAACTAAATATCCACAAGTTTTAGAAAAAGTTGAACCAAAAGCATTAGGTATGTTCCTTCCAAAGTCTTTTTTTTTTTTTTTTAATATATACTAAATTGACACTAACATTTTTTTAATTATAATTATTATTAAATTTTTTCATTCTAGAACTGGTTTCAAGCTCGACAAAAGAAGTGGTACTGAATCAAATTAGAACATTTTTGGATGATATTGTTGATACTGATTAACTCTTTCCATTTGTTCAATTTTGCTCAGTAGTCTTAGACATTGACATAAATTGTTTTTATCTTTTTTAAATTATTAACTCTAATAGCATATTTAAAATAATGATACAACAGACATTATAAGTTATATAAAATCTATATTAAACATTACATATTTACAATAATATTATTTTTCTGTTTTTCATTCGTCGTACTCCTCATCTTCTTCAACTTGTCTAACAGCTTTTTCATTTGGAGTTGGTTCTTCCTTCTTCGCAGACTTTTGTTCTTCCTCTAGTCTTTCCCTTTCTTCCTCTTCACGAATTTTAGCTTCCTCTTGAAATTTTTCCAAAGCTTCTGCGGTTGGTTTTATGACTGTAGTGAAGTCTTGCGAAGCTTCTTTTGTAGATTCAGGAGCTTCTTCTGATCCCTCCGCAACTTTGGTGGAATCTTCTACAACTTCGGCTACTTTCGATACTGGAGATTCTTTATCCTCAGGTTCGACTGTTCCTTGAGTTGCTGCATTATCGGAGGCTTCAGACACCTTCTGTTCTTTTATATCAGAATTTTTTGGTGACTCAGGAGCAGCTGCTTCAGAGGTTTCAGTGGATTTTGTTTCTTCCACAGCTTCAGTTGGGATGCTACTTTCAACAAGTTCGGTAGCGATTGGAACTGCGGAAGATTCTGGTGCTTTGGAATCATCACTTGCTTCAGTTGCACCAACAGCTTCTGTAGTCTCTGTAGTTTCGGGAGTTTCGACACCATCAGTTACTTCGGTAGCTTCGACAGTTATAGTACCTTCATCTAGTTTATTAGATTCAGTAACTTTGGTAGCTTCGGTAGCTTCAGCAGTTTCAGCATTCCCATTTATTTGGGTATCAGATTTTGTATCAGCAGCGACACTTGGTTCTATATCATCAGAAGCTTCCTCAGGTTCTTTGGTAGTAGTATTGTTATCAGTAACACCATTTTCATTGACTGGGGTAGTTTCTGTGACAGTAGTAGCAGTTATCGTCACTTCTTCTTCAGGTTTTTCTTGAGCTGGTTCGTCGGTTTCTGCGCTAGGTGGCTTAACTTCGGCAGCAGAGGAGTTCTCTACTATTTCAGTGTCTTTAACTTTTTCAACATCGTTACTCTCGGAGTCATTGTGAATATCATTCATTTCGGCAGCATTAATCACTGCAGGTAGAGTACCATTCTCTTGTACTGGCTCCTTCACTTCGTTCTCCAAAATAGCTTTTTGCTTAACTGCTTCTGAAGAAGCAGTTTTTTGTTTCTTTTGAACAGGCTCATTTGTTACTTCAGTCTGTGCAGCAGATGGCTCCATGGATACTACCTTTGGTAATTCAGTAGAAGTTGGTTCACCAGTAGACACGGCAGCATTTACTAACGTGTCAATACTACCGTCCATAGATCTCTTTTGGGTGTTGGCTCCATTAGTAGAGCTTAGAGTGACAGGAGGTTGGGTAACAGCTGGTATTTGTTGGGCTTGAGTTGGTTGTGGTAAAACTTCTGTAACTTGAGGTGGAGGTGGTAATTGGTTTTGTTGTGGTTGCAATGGTGGTTGGACTTGTGCTGTAGTATTCTGTTGCAGCTGGTGTAATTGTGGTTGAGCTTGCTGTAATGGCAATTGTTGAAATTGTGGTTGTGGTTGATGTTGAGGTTGAGGTTGGTGTTGATGTTGAGCAATACCATTTTCAGCAATTATCTTATTTTGATGAACATAACTCTGTTGTGGTATTAATTGAGCAGGTCCTTGCTGATAGTATGCTTGTTGTTGTGTATGCTGTTGCTGTTGATGTTGTTGTTGCTGTTGCTGTTGTTGTTGCTGTTGCTGTTGCTGTTGTTGTTGCTGTTGCTGTTGTTGTTGTTGCTGTTGTTGTTGTTGTTGCTGTTGTTGTTGTTGCAGTTGTTGTTGTTGTAGTAGTTGTTGTTGCTGATCATGTTCTTGCTGTTGTTGGGAGATTTGCCCTTGTGGAGATGGATTTTGTTGATAGATATTATTTGACTGTGGTCTAACATTTAGAGGATTGACTCTATCATTTGATTGTAAAGTTGGTTGCAACATCACAGGTGCATTAACATTATTGGTAGCATTTGGGCCATTAGCATTGTTCGATGTAGCACCTTGTTGTTGTGCTGCATTTGGATTTGATAATTGTTGCATTAAAGCATCTAATCTTTCTCTAATATGAACATTTTCAGGGTCTAATCTTGCAGCTTGTTTATAAGCATCTAAAGCATCGCTTAATTGGTTATTACATGTTTCATATAATGTACCTAAATCATACCAGACTTCACTGATGTATGGATTTAGTCTGATAGCCCTTGTGTAAGCATCTAAAGCGTCTCTATACTGTGAGATTTGGTAATATAGAACACCAATAGAACACCAAAATATAGGATTTCTTGAATCTCTATTAACAGCTTGTTGGAAAGCATCATATGCTGCAGTGTAGTCTGTTCTGATCATATGAACACGACCTAGATGGTACCAGGTTGCAGCATCAGATGGGTCGATTTCTAAAGATTTTAATAATAGATTTAAAGCTTTTTGTGGATCATAAAATTGTGCATTATTCATACCGTATAAACAACCTAATTGTTGTAAAACCTTTGCATGATGTTCATTTTGTACTAATACATGTTCATAAGCTTCACGAGCACCTTGCCATTCTCCCATACTTTCTAATACAGACCCTAATTGAAACCAAATGTCCCATTCTTGTAAAGGAGCAGGTGGTTGTGGTAAAATGTATCTAAAACATTCTAAAGCTTGACTCCATTTACCTTGATGTTTATAAATGATACCTAATCTGAAGTAAATTTCATTTGCTTTTTCAAAATTTGGATCTAATTCCAATACTTTTGCAAAAGCTTCTTCAGCATATTCTAAGGATCCGTATCTATCATATAAAATACCAATACCATGCCATAATTTCGGTACATTTGGATTACTTAAATGGTATAAAGCTTGTTGATAAGCATTATAAGCTCTTTGTAAATCATCTAACATTAAATAACAATGACCTAAAGTAGCCCAAACATCAGATAATTCAGGATTAACAGATAAAGCTCTTTCATACAATTCAGCAGCTCTTTGAAACATATCTCTTGAACGATATAAATGAGCTAAGGAAGTTAAAGCTTTTGTTGAAGATTGATTGTATTGTAATGTTACATCATAAGCCATTGCAGCTCTATCAGTATCACCAACAGTTTCAGCAAGTGAAGCGATTGATAACCAAGTTTCAGCATTTGATTGAGTCAATGGATCCATTGGTTGTTGAGGTTGTTGTGGTTGTTGTGGTTGCTGAGTTTGTTGAGGTTGTTGTGAACCTTGTTGTAGTTTCTGTTGCTGATTAGCAGTTGGAACTAAAGTTTGAACTCCACCGGTATTCATAATTTCTATAAGTTATAGTAGCTCTTCAATTTAAATTGTTCAAAAAATTCGGTGATAATGTTTATTATTATATTCAATAGTTTAAAAAGTCTACACTTAAAAAAATAATAATAAGAACAAAAATCCGGTTCTAATTTTAATTTATGTCTGCTTTCTTTAAACAAAAACAAAGTTATCAATTCTTATTTGAAATGATTCTAAATTTTCTTTTGTTCTTCTTTGAATAAACAGTTGAATTAATTTCAAATAACCCAAAAATAATAAAAAAATTAAAATGAGAAATATAGTTTGTTACTATTTTCGTTCTAATAATCCAGTAATAAAATAACAAAGACGCCAATAAAGTGTATATGTTTGTATATTTAGATATATATCTATATATATAGTAGTAGTGGTGTAAAATGAGAACTTAGTCAAGATAAAAGTCAAGAAAAGGTCTTTTCTGAATAAAAATTTTTTTGAAATAGAGGAAGAAAACTAAAGACAGTGTGTGAAAACAAACTTTATTGTTTTGTTTTTTTTCTTCAATTACGAAGAGATAAACTATATAAATATATTAAAATATATCCAAATCAATCTGGAATTAAAACGTCTGTACAATTACGATGTTAATTTTCTGCAAGGGAACCAAATGACCAGAGGACAAAAAAAAAAAAAAAAAAAGTAAAATTTCTTTTAGTGGTTTACGTTTTCTCAAAAATAAAATAAAATAAAACAAAAAAACCGTAATCGTAAACCTCTCTACTGTTTATTATTCTTTTAACTCTTATTTTAGCATTTTAGCATTTCCAGGTAGTCTTCGTTGAAACCTTCTACTGGATTCCCCCTTCTTTAAAAATTTTCTGTGTTTTATCATCATAATATTTGATATTCATATTCAGGTTTTTGTTGTTGCCCTTTGTTTAACGTTTTTGTAACGAAAACTCTGAAGTTTGTTTTTTTTTTTTTTTTTTTTTTTTTTTAAATTTTCTTTCGAAACGGTAATTTCGAGAAGGGAAATACAAACTTTTGAAAAATTTCATAGAACGATGTGCGTGTATTTCTTTGTTAATGGGTGCTGGAGGTAGAGATGGTGATATATCAAAAATAATATCTATGTAATACTACGGGGAATTCTTTTAGTGATAGACAATTGGAAAGTAGTAAAAGGGCGCCAATGCAATGTGGGATGTGAAATTGAATTAAGCTTAGAGAGCTCTGAACTGAGTGGGACGGACGGAACAGGAAGAGGAAGAGGAATATGGGTAAATAAATAAAATTTGCAAGTAACGGTATTAAGTTCAGTCAATCAGTCAGTTAGTCAGTAAAATAAGTAAGTAAGATAGAGAGGAGGCTGATTGATGGGTGGTAGTTAAAATCTACATCTTATCTGCTAATGTTATGTAATTTTACTGTTTTTTGTGCTCATTGATAGGTTGTTAGATATTAACGTTTGTGTGTATTTTTATATTTTTTTTTTATTTTCCTGTTTGTTTGCTATGTAATGAAGACTTCTGCATACACATGGGCTTATTTACTATTATTTATTATTATTTATTATAGACAGGTATACCGCTATTAAACATGTTTGCCACTTGTTTTGTTTTCTCACTTCTTTGCCAATGGATAATAATTAATGTTTAAAAAAAAAACTATTAGATTGTATATGTGTATGTATTTATTCTCGCATGTGGATTATAAAATAAGTACGAAAATGAGAGAGATTGCACAATGACACAAAAGGGGGTGGGTACGATCACGAAGGGGAAGATCATTAAAAAACTTTGTCAGAATACAAAAATCAAAAAAAAGTATTTTCGTGTGTCTCTTTCTTCTATTTCTATTTATTACTATTGGTTTTTTGTTTATTCATCTATCTAGCTATCTGTCTATTCGTCTATTGGTAGTTATTGTGTTCACTATTCAATAGCATATAAACACGTATAATAATAATAGTAATAGTAATAATAATAATAATCATATTGCTCTTGTATTTACCCACCCCTCACGCCGGGTACGAATGACGACGTCTTCTTTATTGTCCAATTCTTCTCTCGCTCGCTTCTTCCGAATTTACCGCTTCTTGTACTGTAATTTCTTTTTTTTTATTACACTCGCTCTCGCTATTTCCACATTTTGAATTTTTCTTATTTTCTCTCTCTCTCTCTCTCTCTCCCTCTCTCTCTGATTTATTTCTTTTTTCTTGGAAATTAAATTAAAAAAAAAAAAAAAAAAAAGGAAAAAGAAATCACAAGGTGTTTGCGTACTGCACACATTTCTCCACCGGCACTAACGCCCACGTAGTTTCCTTTTTTCTTTTTTCTCTGGTTGTTGAAGTTACATAATACATCCCTTTGTACGAGCCGCAGGCAGTGTAAATGGGAGACAAAACTAAAGGCAAAAAAAAGTTTTTTTCACTGGCTCCGTCGTACGATATCGTTTCAGAGTGCCAAAAATAACAAAAAAGATCGTAAATGTAACTTGGTACGAATGGCAAATCACTCGATCTAATAATATTCGAGAACTTCAATTAAAGATGTCAAGGTAATCTCTTTAAAACTGGTATTACGTAAAGATAGATATATAATTGTATATGTGTATGTTGTATATTACTTATGTGTTTACACAGATGCATTGATAAAATAGGATACTTTTTAATACACAAAGAAGAGTGATATGCCTCAATTAACTGTTCTTTTTTTAACCTATGTCACTAATTTAGATCAGAAGGGACCACAGTTTATTGAAAAAGGAGGTGGGGTGCAGGCGAAACGAAAAACGAAATTGGCAATTTTGTCACGTGGCTGTTCACCCGTGACTTTTATTACTATGTAATATTGAATAATTATTGTATAACATATTCAAATATAACAAAACTAATTCTTGTCAAAAATATTATATAACGAGTCACTTGAAACTCAAATTCCGATTAAAGAGTAATAAAAAATTATTATCTTATTTAACAGTCAATAATAGCTACACCGCGTATGATACCATACATATTAATTAGACATATGTCCATATATGATAAATAAGAGTAATTTGAATCTATTAAATCAATAAATATATGATATTATATAACGATACTGTTAATTTTCTTTTATTTAGAAAAGTACTGGCAAATATACTGGCAAATATCTCTTCTAACACTTGTCTGTAAAATGGTCTTTTAAAAGGTATAAGCATGCGTGAAAAAAGGGCAATGTAATTCACCTTAGTGATTAGTGCCTAATTATTAAAGATATCTCATTTTTATTCCCTTATTTCTCTTTTTATAATTCTTTTAGTAAAAATTGTTCACTGAAATATGTTATTTGTTCATAATTATATTCAAAACCATTGATCCCTCCATAATATGGATCCTCGACAATTTTATCAAATTTGCCATCAGTATTCCATTCTCCAAATAAAAGTACTTTGGCCTTTGAACCCTTTGGTTGTACTTTCTTCAAATTTCTAATATTATTTTCATCCATACCAATAATGAAATCAAATTCATCAAAATTATTTCCACGAATTTGTTTTCCTAAATGCTTAATTGGTACTTTGTGCTGTTGTAATGTTGATACAGTTCTTGGATCTGGAGTTTCTCCGACATGGTAACTTGATGTAGCAAATGAATCAATTTTTTCAAATCTTTCTTCAGCATTGTTTTTCTTAACTATATATTTAAATACTGCTTCAGCCATTGGTGAACGACAGTAGTTACCTAAACATATAAAGGCAACAGAAAGTTTCTTTTCGTTATCAGCAGTCATTGTAATTGTTACAGTTATTGTTGTTTTTGTTTCGATTGTATAATTATATTATATATTAATGTAATATATACATAATATTCAGCTACTCGTTATCAAAAAAAGTATGATTATCAAATGTATACAATTTTTTTCCTTATTTCCTTATATACTACTTACCTTTTGTAATTACTATTCGTTTCTTATTTTCACAGCTGGCAGTTCCAGGACTACCGATGACAAAACGAAACGAGCTCATTGAGAAAATTCGTAAAGTCCGCCTAATTACTCAAAATATTTGTTATAATGATGATTAGCTAACTATTATTGATACTTAATTAAAAAACCTTTTCTTAGAGAGCAAATAACGAACGTTAAAAATTATTATAGATGTATTTGAGACTTATATTTTTTATTTGTTTACCAAATTAAAATAAGAAAAAGAGAACTATATAAAATTTTAAATAAAGAGAAAAAAGTACAAGACAATATCTATACTAAGTTAAAGCCTTTTTCACTGGAGAATAGATTTCTCTATTTTTGTAAAAATTAATGACTTTTATTGCTCGTTTGCAAATACCTTCTGGTGTAAAATCAAAAAACTTGTATATTTCTGCACCTTTTCCTGATAATCCAAATCTATCTAATCCAAATGATTCATGGGCATATTTACCCCAACTCATACTTGCAAGGACTTCAATTGACATAATCGGAATACCATCAGGTAAAACAGATAATCTATAATCGTCTGATTGTTTATCAAAGGAAAAGAAATCGGGCATTGAAACTATACGAGCTTTCAATTTTTCACTTTCTAACAATAGTTTGGCTGCTTCAACAGAAATAGATACTTCAGAACCTGATGATATTAATATAATATCAGGGTCAGTAACTTCTTGTAAAATATATCCACCCTTCACAGCTTTTTCTATAGAGCTACCGTCCAATTGAGGAACATTTTGTCTTGTAAGTGCGATGATACTAGGTGTACTTTTAGATTCAATTGACACTTTATATGCCGCAGAAGTTTCGTTTCCATCAGCAGGTCTCCAAAAGTGCATATTTGGCAATGCTCTAAAATGAGTAGCTGTTTCAATAGGTTGATGGGTAGGACCATCCTCACCCAAACCAATTGAGTCATGTGTGGCTATCCAGATTGAAGGATAACCGGACAATGCAGCTAACCTAACAGCACCAGCCGCATATGATACAAAGTTCAAAAATGTAGCGCCAAGCGGTCTGTAATTGACACCATATGCAGCAATCCCATTTATGATTGCACTCATTCCATGTTCCCTTACTCCAAATCTGATATATCTACCCTTGTAATCTCCAATTTCCAAAGATGGGTGTTGAAAATCAACAGCATCTTTCCATCTAGTTAAAGTCGATGGTGTCAAATCAGCAGAACCAACAACCAATTCGGGCATATTGTTGGCTATTGCATTTAGGACCATTTCAGATAACTTTCTGGTTGCTAAAGCTGAATCTGAAGGAGTGTATCTTGGTAATGCAGAATCCCAATTATCTGGTAGTCTACCATCAATTCTCCTTTGTAATTCAGCTCCCAATTCTGGATACTTTTTCTTGTATTCCTTGAATAGTATATCCCATTTTCTATTTGCTTCTAAACCTCGAGAACCTACGTATTGGTGGTAAAAGTCGTACACTTCTTGAGGGACAACGAAAGACTTCTCTGGGTCAAATCCAAACTTCTTTTTTAATTGTTTCACATCATCAGGTTTTAGTGGGGAACCATGGACTGAAGCTGAGCCTTCATTTAAAGAGCCAAATCCAATGGTTGTGTGCATATCAATTATTGTAGGTTTATCCTTAGATTGTTTTGCCTTATTGATGGCCCTTAAAATTTCATCCAAATCTTCATTACCTTTCTCAATAGACAACGTCTCCCAACCATAAGCTTCATAACGTTTTAAGACGTCTTCATTAAATGATAAGTTAGTTTTGCCATCAATTGTTATATGGTTACTATCATAAATTGCAATTAAATTTCCCAATCTCAAATGGCCTGCCAATGAACAGGCTTCAGAAGATATACCTTCTTGTAGGCAACCATCACCAAGAAAAACATAGGTATAATTATCAGATATAGGAAAGTTTGGTTTATTATATGTCGCAGCCATGTTTGCCTGGGCAATTGCCATTCCCACAGCATTTGAAATACCTTGTCCTAGTGGACCAGTGGTCAATTCAACACCAGGTAGATGATACTCTGGGTGACCTGGTGTCTTTGAATTAACTTGTCTAAATTCCTTCATATCATCTATTGAAAAATCAAAACCCGAAAGATGTAGTAGAGAATATAATAGTGCACAGGCATGGCCATTTGATAAAACAAATCTGTCTCTATTCATCCAGTTGATATTTTGTGGGTTAACCTTCATCAGGCCCCATACAACGTGAGCCGCAGGTGCCATTCCTAATGGTGCACCAGGGTGACCTGAATTTGCTTTAGCAACAGCATCTACAGATAATAATCTTATAGTACTAATGGCCAATCTATCTAGTTCAGAAAATTGAGACATCTTTATGGATATTATTTCTTAATCTCACTAATTAATATCTTGGAATAATTGAATAGATAAGGCATCCTTATAATCTGGTAAAAATGTTAGAATTATTAAACGGCGTTTATATATCAATCAGTATTCTTGAAGTAATCTTTCTTATTCATATAATGAATACAATAAATTGTTTTATTAAGGATCCCCTACCCCTAATCATAAAGGTTCAAAATATGTGACAGATTTTTTTGCCCATACATGAACCCCATAAATTACCCATTTATTATTTTTTTTTTCAAGTATTAAATATCATTAACAAATTTTCTTTATAATGATAATAGGAACATTTTGAGGTAGAAAAAAGGTTCTAATATTATCGGTATTGCTAAATTGTTTAATAAGTTGTAAGTAAGGTTATGTTGGACAGAAAAATCTACATATTTTCTAGGAACCCAATGATATGCCTTAACTTGTAAGTTTTACTTAACCATAGATACACTATTATTTTAAAGAGAACTAATACAAATCATTAAGAGGGTATACCATATCAATTGAGATAATGAAGATGAAATAAGAATTACATTTCACTATTTTCATTTGAGATGACTATATAAGGAGGTATACTCTAAAATGTTCCTTGTGAAAAGTAAAAATAATCCCTTTACAGGTGCACTAGGTATCCCAATACCATATATAACTGTAATACCATCGCCAATCACTTCCTATTACATATTATGTTCACGTATATAGTATCTAAATTTATAGTTATTTATTCAAAAAAATATTTTTTTCATATATTATTCTCAATATGTTCAAACATTACTAAATTTGTTACACAGGGGAAAAAGCATAGCGACAGTTTCTTTTCCTCCGAGGTTTTTCCTTCTTTGGAAGTTTTCCAGTTTAACGGATTCCGAGAGACTATTGTTTGTAATTTCAGTTGAGTTCGAGCTAAATTTAGTATATAAGGAGCTAGATCTTTAGATGAATTATTATATGATTTGTTTTTTCAGTCGTTAAATTATAATTAATGATTTGTTTTAATTAGAAGATTGTATTGAATACTGTAAAGTATATAGATAGACGCATTAAATACAAACGTGAGAATGACTGGATTTCAATTGACACCAAAACCCTTTGACAGGGATGATCTACCGACTGATAAGAGTGAAATAGTAAAAGCTGGTGAAGTCATGTCTCGAGATGTCATAGCTAGTTGGAAGAAGGGTAAATGTTATTCATACAAAGGTAATAAATTGATAAAAGATGGTGAAAATTTTGAAGTGCAAACCTATACCACCACCCAGGACTCAAATTTCTGGATGAGTAGAGTTTCTAAACATAAGATTTCAAAAGAAACATATTTGAAAGTTGTATACTATTTGAATGGTAGTGAATTGGATCCTGAAACTAATAAATGGTCCTTAGAAGACAGAACGCTTCGAACAAAATTAGAAATTGAATATATTGAAGTCTTAGAAAAATATGAAATTATAGAAACGACTAAAAGTGGGTGGACATTAGTCAATTTAGAATATGAATTAGGCAAACCATTATCTACAAGAGAATTTAACCAATGGGTGTACCCAGTTGAACCATATTATCCAAAAGGTTCTAAATTAGAAACATCCATGATTATAACGCTAAGAGCAAATCATACATCAAAGGAAGTCCCGGGACAAAAGAAACATACCCAAGCATATTATGCAAGTGTCGAAAAATTAGAATATGATTATGAAAAGGAAGAATTAACATGGACCATGTGTAATAACAGTGATGCAGGTGGGAATGTTCCAAAATGGGTTCAAAATGCAACAATTTCTAAAACTGTTGCTAAGGACATTCCATATTTGTTCAATTTTATCTTGAAAAAGGAAGAAGATAAAAAATAGGAGATTTTTAGATAGTATCTTGTATAAATGAAGTCATTTTTTAAGTAAAATTAACCACACATAATAAATAATAAGTATTAAAAAGTACTGTACAAATGAGAATATTAATATTTTTGTTCCATTTTTCAATTTTGGATATTTTTAGAAGTTACCATTTCATGTAAAAACTTAAAAATAAATTTTTATAGTAAACAATATTTTAAAATTCCACTAATTTATTATTATTCATTTGGATTATATACTCGATATTTGTGTTATATATTATTATTGCTAATATTAAAAAATTAATAAGTATATTTTGACATGAAATTTAAAAAAATACTCCGATACGGGGAGTCGAACCCCGGTCTCCACGGTGAAAGCGTGATGTGATAGCCGTTACACTATATCGGAATAGTATTTTACAAATGTAATATAAAGGGAGTCCTTATTCGATAATTAAGGATTCTGATCTGTGGAAGCG
>JAJLTL010000202.1:0-13739 GCA_030568135.1 Vanderwaltozyma yarrowii
AAATGGAGTTTTATAGTGGGGAGTTTTTTTTCGTTTAAAAGTCCCGCCATGCCTACCAGACACACATTTAAGATGATAAATCATCCTATCACTTAATCAATCAATCAATCACTCGGCATTAACGTATTGGTTTGTTTTGTGTCAGAAAATATACATATTATGTTGTGTTGTGTTGTGTTGTGTTGAACTGGAAAAGGCTTGAAATAATGCAATCCGGATATCCCAACTTATCTCATCAGATACGCTACTTAAACAGATCTTGTTGGGTTTGTTGGATATATATCTTCTATTATGAATATACATTGGTATTGTATTGTATTGTATTGTATTGTATTGTATTGTATTGTATTGTATTGTACGTTACAACAGTTGTTCCAGCCCAACCCAACCCAACCCAGCCCCAGTGCAATACAATATGGCTATTATATAATATTTTTGTGTCTTTATTCTATTAGTTCGTATTATCATAATAGATGATTATGATTCATTCAACAATTGTTTCATTGTTTCATCGTATTGTATCGCATCGTATCTTATATCGGTGAATTATAGGGTGTATATCCGTATATCTTGTTTATTTATTTTATATATATATATACTTTATCATCATACTGTCTGTGTCTTATTTTATTTTATCTTATCTTACTCCTTACTCTTATATATTCATATATTGTATTACGGTAGTATACAATACAGTACAATACAGTACAATACATTAAACACAACTATGTCGGCTACTCTGGTGGAAACATTAGATATTGCTAATGCAAATGTTATTGCATCAGGTTTAAATAAAAAAAATAAAAGAGTGGTTAATGGGTTAGGTTCATTAATGGGTTCAAAAGAAATGGTAGATTTATTATCAAATAATAATAGTAATAGTAGTAACAGTAATAATACTAGTTCAAATACTACTCACATTTCTGAACAACCTTGGACTTTCACAAATTGGCATAATCATTTAAATTGGTTAAATATTATACTAGTTGTAATTATACCTTTAATTGGTTGGTATTTATCATTATCTGGTTTAATACCATTGAAATTATGGACAACAGGTATTTTTTCAGTTTTTTATTATGCTGTAGGTGGTGTATCTATTACTGCAGGTTATCATAGATTATGGTCACATAGATCATTCTCTGCACATTGGCCATTAAGATTATTTTTCGGATTATTTGGTGCTGCTTCTGTACAAGGTTCAATTAAATGGTGGGGTCATTCACATAGAATTCATCATCGTTATACTGATACAAATAGAGATCCTTATGATGCAAGAAAAGGTCTTTGGTATTCACATATGGGTTGGATGTTATTAAAACCAAATCCAAAATATAAAGCAAGAGCTGATATACAAGATTTAAATGATGATTGGGTAGTAAGATTTCAACATAGACATTATATTTTAATTATGATTTTAACTGCATTTGTTGTACCATCAGTGATTTGTGGTTATTTTTTTAATGATTATTTAGGTGGATTTTTATACGCTGGTATAATAAGAGTTTTCACAATTCAACAAGCAACATTTTGTATTAATTCAATGGCTCATTATATTGGTGTACAACCTTTTGATGATAAAAGAACTCCAAGAGATAATTGGATGACTGCAATCGTAACATTCGGTGAAGGTTATCATAATTTCCATCACGAATTCCCATCAGATTATAGAAATGCAATTAAATGGTATCAATATGATCCAACAAAACTTTTCATTTATGGCTCTTCATTAATTGGTCTTTCATATGATTTGAAAACTTTTTCAACAAATGCAATTAAACAAGCATTAATTCAACAAGAACAAAAGAAAATTGATGTTAAAAGATCAAATGTTACTTGGGGACCAAAATTAACTGAATTACCAATTTGGTCAAAGAAAGATTTTATCGATAATTCAAAAGATAATAAAAATTTAGTTATTATTTCAGGTATTGTACATGATGTACAAGGTTATATCACAGAGCACCCAGGTGGTCAGTTATTATTGAAATCAGCATTAGGTAAAGATGCAACAAGTGCATTCAATGGTGGTGTTTACCGTCATTCAAATGCAGCTCAAAACGTATTGGCAAATATGAGAGTTGCTGTATTAGATGATTCAAAGGAAAATGCTTTGAAATTCGCAGCTAGAAGAGGTGAACGTTATTACGAAGAAAAGAAAACTTTATAAATTTAACAACAAAAACAATCACCCACATAGAGAGTCATGATTCAATATAAAATAAAAAAAAAATCGGTAGAACGTATAATACTTCTCTACAATAGAAAAGGTATAACAACAACAACTTTTTGATAAAAAAATGAATCATCTTATTCTCTTTCTTTTCAAAACGTCACTCTCTAACTATCTATCTACATTTTTTTTACTGTTTTTATTGTAGACAAGTTTTTTTTAAAACTATGCGACCACCAAGTCATACACATACATATATTTATTTGTTTCATTTTATATTATATTATATTTTATTTTATTTATTTATATACGTTCATAAATGAAAATACAATTAAAGGTTTAGGAATCATTTAAAGGAAAAAAAATTATTAAATTATTATTATAATATTTATATATGCAGACATATTTTCATATTGGCGTGTCAGAAAATATACGCGTTATGTTTAAATATGAAATATGAACTTGAAAAAATATCAACAATGATGAAAAGGAAAACATAAATACAGAGTACATATATATATATATATATATGTTATTAGATCATTAATTGTAACCGTATACATTTGCTTTGTGTAAATGAAAGTAAGCACCGTATACTATAATGAATAGAGTAACTAAACTACTGTTAAGACAGAGAGGACGAGGAATCAGATTAAGAAAATTATTAGAAAACAAATCGATAGAAGATGCTAGTCTAGTAATAAAAACACCTGTAATACGACCAAATTTATTAGATATCCCCGATATCGATGGTAATGATGAATATATAAATGAAGCTGAGGCAGCTGAGGAGAGTGTGCCGCATGGGAGAGAACCGGTAGAGCGAGTACATGTACAACAACATAATGATTTTTTCAATGATGATCATCACATTGATGACGATATTCAAGAAAGACAAAGTGATATTCCATTACCATTCCATACTGAAGTTGAAGAAGACTACGACGATATATCTATAGCACAATACAATTTTCAAGAACTGCCGTTGAGACAATTGTCGTCATCTATAACATCTGTTACTACTATTGATGTTTTGATATCATTATTTTCTGATCTTTTTGAATTGGATTTAATTCCACAAGCATTAAATGACTTTGATTCAAATAATAGTCCAATTTATAAAATGTCGTATAAATTGGATTTAAGAATTTTTCAAGATCTATTAGAAAGCATGAAACGTGATTTGAAGGATATAATGGATATTAACGTCTCAAATAATGAGTTATGTTATCAATTAAAACAAGTTATCAATGTACGAGAAGAGATGAATGAACAATATGTAGGAATAAGATCTGAATTACAAGAATTAAAATGTGGTGGTGAATGGAATAATGTCAAAGAAGAACAATTGAAATTGAAAAATAGAGTTGATTTAAATGACCAATTAAATGAATTAAATGAACAATTAACTAATAAAGCTATTGATTTACCAATAATTGATGATCAATCGGATAAAAAGAATGTAAAGGAGTTATCGAATTTGTTAGATCCATTTAATGGTATGTTAGCAAAAATTGAAAGACTAAATAGTAATCTACAAAAAGAATTAACTCCAAATAATGATTAATGATTTTTCATACATTTATTAATTACACTTATCAGAATATGATATAATGATATATAAATGCATTATGTATATTAATTAAATAGACATATTTATTAGAATAATACACGGGATAAAATGGATTTTTTATATAAGTATAGATATATAATGATTTCTTATTTCTTAATTCTATTAAAACTAGAATAAATTGGTATTAAACTATTATATTAATGTTATTTTTTTATTTATTATTGTTACTGTTTTTTAATTATTATTAATATTATTATTATTGTTTTTTGTTATTATTTATTATTGATTTTTACTTTTATTTTTTTAAAAATCATTTTCACTTTCTGCGATCAAAGTTGAAATCATTCTGTATAAGTAATAGAAGAACATTAATAAGTAAAAACCTAATTTTAAGAAACTTTCTTTTTTATGCTTACTTAAAGTTCTAAAAATTTCAGTAGCATCTAATAATTGAACTTTCTTATAGATCTTATTAGCATTGTATGCCAAAACTGGTAAATTCAATAAGAATACAAACCAATGTCCAGTCAATAAGAACAATAGAGTTAATGCACCATGTAATCCAGCTTCTGGAGTAATTAAACCATTTACTTTTGAACACAATTCAATTGGATTGATATAATCTGCTTCTAAATCAGCAAACAAGATTGTGAAATGAACTTGACCAAATAAATTGATACAATTGACCACGACGGCAAAGATAAATAACCATGCACTCATCACTACTGCTTCTATCCGTTAATTAAATATATACCTTACCGATTGATGATCAAAAAAAAATAAAAGACTTGAAACTTTTTTTTATAAATCTTAAACTGAAAAGCACAGGTTAGTCAAAAATCTTTAGATATTCAATTGATAAATACAACGATTGTCCCTTGAAGAAGTTTGTAAATCGCAATATATGAATTAAGCAATGAATTTAACCTGCAATATATGAACTTCAAGAAGATAAGTTATAAAAGTTTTAGTTTAAACTAAATTTTGCTAAGAAGAATTTCAAAAAATAATGATAGAAAGGTCGTTAACTATGTCGTAAACAGTGATGTGACATATTTTACAAATCTAATAATCAAGCTATATAAGTATAAATAAACATATACGCAGCCCAGATTTTTGGAGATATTACCTACATTATTGTCTGATGGACTGAGTTATCTATGGGTATATACCATCTATTAAATGGAGAATATATCTTGCCTTTTACTTTATCCCTGATAGTTAAATATGTTTCCTGGAAGTAATCCCCTTCCCCATCATCCCCGTTGATATTTTTTTTTTTTAACGCTCTGTGTGGAATTTGCAATATGAATATGAATATGAAATTATTATGAAAACATATTCGATAAATGATACTTAAATCACTTGAAAGAATTATATATCATCTATTAGAGAGAAGCAAAGAGGGAGAGAGGAATTCTGTGTGCTTGTTGGTTAATAATGATGTCAATGAAGCTACTGTCTTTCAAGAATAGTCCCAGTGTGATTAGAACGGGACTTCCTGCTACTGCTGTAAGATCATTCAGTAATGGATCTATTTTAAATTCAGCTTTTAGAATTAATTTGAAACCAGTGGAGAAATCTCAAATAAATATTGGTTCTGTTAAAGAAAATGAAACCCCAGTGGATTCAAGAAAGAGGATTGATAAAAGGTTCTCTAAAAGATTTCAAAGTGGATCGATATATGATCCATTCGATTTTTCCTTAGCAAAACTTCATTTAGATAGAAAATTTAGTGTTAAAAAAAATTCAACAAATGATTTATTCGAAGTATACGGTGTCAATCCATTAGATTTATACACAAGTCCAGATATTTTGTCCAAATTTTTATCTTCTACTGGTAGAATATTACATAGAGATGTCACAGGTTTATCAGCTAAAAATCAACGTCGTTTAAGTAAAGCAATTAGAAGATGTCAATCTATCGGATTAATTTCTAAAGTTCATAGAGATATTTCATTTTTACCTTCAAGAGCTGCTGGTAAGTTATAGGATAATACAATATTTTGTAAATTATTATTATTATTATTCCACCCTGTACATAAATAAATAAATAAATGAATATACATATATATATATATATATTTATAAGTTAAAACATAAATTGTTTTCAACTACTTTAATAAGTCTTTAGAAGGTCCCTTTAATTTAATATAAACGTCCGTACCCCAACCCCACAAACTTTGAATATCTAACCTACCATCAAACATTTCTAAATATGCTCTACATAATGGTAAACCAAAACCCATACCACAAACATTGTTTACTTCTTCACCAGGTAACATATTTGATTCAGCACCATTATCATTTGCAGATTCTTCTACTGTACTATATGAATAATCGAACATTTTAGATTCAACTTCTGGTGGAATACCAAGACCAAAATCACGAACTCTGATTTCCAATTCTTTATCATCACTACGTATAATAGTTATTTCAATAGGTTTCTCAACCAAATCATTTTTTGGTGTAGAATTTTCAATATGAGCTCTACTTGAATTTTTAATTACTTCAGTAAGAATATATTCTAAATCAGTAGCAATACATGGGAATGTAACATCTGTACCTTCTATGATTTTAATTGGAACGATATGATCATATTTAATGAAAGTCAAATCACCGACAAATTCAGATACTTGTTTAACTAATTCAGAAATATTTAATTCTTTATGCATAACACCAATCATTTTACAATCACTGATATTTTCTTGATTAATTTTTTTAGTTTGATCAATTAATGACAGGAAATGTGTTGCTAATAATTTCATTGAAATTCTTTCACGTAAATGTTCATTTAAAAATTTAAATATTTTCTCCTTTGGATAGAATTCTGTAATTTCTTGTAATCCACGAGATAATGTAACTAATGTATCTTGATGATCATCTAAGAAACTAGTTAATAATTTGACCATATTTTGCTTATTATGTAAACCATATGGATATTCAATAGATAGTAACGATTCCAACGTTTTCAAATATAGGGAATTTGTTACTTCGATGTTTGGATTAACAATCGCAATATATGGTAATTTCTGAATATGATTCAGCCTTCTACATGTATACGACAATAGAAGATTAACTGTCTTAATACTCAACATGTAAAGATCATTATCTGTCAATGGAGGTTTATAACTAGTTAAATATTCGTACGATAACGGTGAAATTGGTTTCTTTGCATAATCTTGAATTAACAATTCTATTTGTGATCGTATTTGGTAACGTTTTTGAAATCCTACTCTAGATAATTTATGGGTATGATATAATTTATTCTGTGAACCATTATTAATCGGAAGAAGTTTATTTGGTAATTGTGAATGGGAATAAGTGAATCTTCTAGAGCTGTGACACGGCAGTATCCTCTCGAATGATACAGCATCAATACTACCAACACGTTTTGACAATCTACTAGATGCAATCATTCTTCCGCCAATAGAATAACCCAAAATGTCACTGAACAGAAACAAAACTACTTTATTCGTACAATAAAGCTTGATATTTTAAAATGAAACGACGGATTCTTATTGATATATATTTTATCGTATAATCACCACAGGAAATGCATATATCAATATAATATTACCAACTTTATATAAATGCTTTATATAAATGTGTTGCTAGTCCTTAACTGAAATATACTAAACAGACTAATCAACTAAACAAACAAACACATAAATCAGGTTCTTATTTTACCTTAAATTGATTTCATCCATTCAATAAATATAATAGTCATCATCTGCAAATTCACCTTCACGTGAAAACTTCACGTACCATAGGAGCTCTAAATTATTATTTCAACTCTTGCACCTTGATGTAATGTAAAGGTGAAAATAAAATGGAAAAATCGATTTGTTACGATCACGAGATCTCTTAGTGAACGTGGAAAAATCGATAGGGAAATAAGGAATTTAAAGAAGTTTTGACACATTTCTGTTATTTAGGAGAATGATATTTCATGTGGTATAGTTTCTTTTATCATTTGGAAGGTTGATCCATCAAGACAGAACAAATATACGCCGATACACTGCAATGTCTTTCAATAATTTTGGTAATTCTTTGAATAAGCGATTTCAAGAGCTTTCTACAAAAACTCAAGAAATGACAGCTAACATACCAACTGTAGCTCAAAATACACAACGAATGGTTAAAGAGAAGTTGGGCCATGCAACTGATATTTCTCAACTACCTGAAGAGTTTATAGAACTAGAAGAAAAAATAGATACGTATAAAGATGTTTATGAACATTTTTTAAAAGTTACTAGTATTTATAGTAAAACTTCTTATGACTATCCTAAAGAATTTGGTGATTCGATAACTGAATTCACCGATACAGTAGGTACTAAAATGCAAGAATTAGCAAAAGGTTCTTCATCTGCTCATACATCAACTGTCTATTCTACTCAACCAAATCCTAAGAAAATACCAAAAACGTTAAATTTTGCTATAAGTAAAGTTGCTTTATCATCTAGTGATAAATTTAAGAAACTTGAAGATCCAGTGGAAAATAATGTTGCTAGATTATTATCTGGGTTATCAGAAGTTGAAAGTAACGTCGCTGAAGCCAGAATTCAACAAGATCGTTTAATTCAAAGTAAATTTAATTATCGTTTGAAAGAGGAATTAAATCAACACCTTGAAAGAGCTTCTGCATACAGAAAAGTGGTGCATAATAAAAGATTGCACTACGATGTAGCTAGAAGTAATGTTGAAAATGCTAGACCTGAAAAGAAGGCCATTTTAACTGCTCAAATGGAAATTTTACATGACGAATTCGAACAAGCTACAAATGATGCAATTTTAGTAATGCAAGAAATTGTTTTACATTCTACTTTTGTAGAAGATATAAAAGAATTCGTTGCTTCACAATTGTCTTATCATCAAAGATCAGCTGAACATTTGAAGAATTTCTTAGATAATGCTATTACTCAAGTTCCAGAATCACTGAGTGAAATAAAAGATCCAGAAGAACGTGACAGTGAAGAGACAAATCCTATTTCTATGAAGTCTGAAGATGATATAGATAAAGTTGATGAGGATGACGAAGATCTTGTCAAGGAACCAGAAGAAGAATAATAAATTTATATAATCTATATTAACTGTATACATATACATATTTAAATATGAATTTTCTATAATTTTTATTTGTAAGTATTGATTGTTCAGTTATAAAACCAGACGACATATGTATTGGTAAATTACATATTTTTGGCACTAAGTAGGAGATAGGTTGAAGAAAAAAAATTAGGGATGAATTGTATTGCATTATTCTTATTCATCATTATCTTTTGAATGAGAGGTATTTAATAAATATTCACCCTTTATAAAGGGAATTTTAAAAAAAATTAGGTCCTACCCGGATTCGAACCGGGGTTGCCCGGATCAAAACCGAAAGTGATAACCACTACACTATAGGACCGACAAATGGACGTTTCAAATTTTGGAAAGTTGCCGTTTTGTCCTTGAAAAAAGTACATGTGATACAATTTTTAATCCTATTTTATCCTATTTTATCTTTCACTTATTGATAATGTAACACTTAAAGTATAGTTTATTAAACTATAATCATGCTAAACAACTTATACATTCAATAATTACTTTAATGTTGGAAGCAGAGTGTTTTACCATACTATTTATTGTACATAATTGCCTATAACCTTACATGGCTAAGTCATTATGATACCTAAAACGGGAAATTGTAAACGTAATGAAAAGTTGATTTTAGCTCATCGAACATAGTAAAAATAATAAAAATAGGAATATATATTGGGTATTTAGATTCCTTTTATCAAGATAACACACGTTCCATATATTATACGATTCTTATTTTGAACTTAGTTGAGATAAAACTTCATTACGGTGTTTGAACTTTGTGTTTTCTCACTAAGAAGTATTTTTAACAACAATAACTGCAATAATATATATTAATATATATTTTTTTAAAATTCTAGATGCAATTTAATTTCGACGATCATCCAGAACAACAGATTCAGCAAGCTATATCTATATTTCTATCTAATTTGATTAGATTTATTCAATATGCTATTCCAATAGTGACAAAATTTAGTAATGAACAACCTAATTTGTTTTTAGGTATTGTATCAATAATATCACTTTACATCACTTATAGAATCATTTGTAACATTTTTGCTATATTGAAAAGATTATTTTACTTTATTTGTTTAATATTTGTGGTATTTGTATATATACGTGGATTTGGTCAGTTTTTCAATAACGATTTGCCTGTATTGTATAATTTGATATTACAAGATAAAGATTTAGAAACAATTATTTTACAATGGGGCACTTATATGACAAGTACATCACTTACAAGTTCCACGATGATATATAAGTACGCTAAAGGTAAAATTATGGAATATGTTAAGCAACTTTAGGTAAAATCAAATTTATGAATTTGGTATAATACAGTACCTTGTCATTATCGTCATCCGCACAGTTAAATATTTAAATTCCACAGCATTAGATTATCAATTTGAAATAAATAACAATATATATATATATATATATATATATATATATATATATAATGTATTTTACAATATACTAAATATTATGTACACGTCACTATGTAGTCGTCGTCAATAATAATTTTGAATATCAAATATATAAGCTTATATCCCAGTTCTCCCTTCTTAAGTGATAAACCAAAGACTTAAAGTACATAATCATACATTAATATCATACATATATATAGAATAGATATTGCTTGTTCAAGTTATATACAATAATTGTGTTTTATTTTAACTAATACTTTGTATAATATACATGAATTTCTTTCATAGTGGAAAAAAACTTTATCGCATGAAACTTATAAAAACAAGAAATACGTCAACTAAGCATTCTCATCATCAGTGGTTAAAAACATTAGCAAATAAGATAGGGTGGAGATATTTGAGCAGTTAAAATGACTTTTAAGAGTCTTGTTAAATTAGCAGTGAATATTTCATTAATTGTAACACTTATAATAAATGGATATGTTTACACATACCCTTCAATTCATCCAAGCAAATGTTCCTGGAGATGTGACGAAATGTTAGACGAATCACTTATCGATGTCTCTGAAATGAATGATTTTGCAAAAGCGACATATTATACAAAGAGATATCTCACAGATGTAACTAAACAACTCATTGGGGCAAAAACTGTAATAAATGATAAAAGCCCTGATGAAATACGTATGATAGCATTTGGTGATCCACAAATTAAAGGTATAGATGAACGCACTCCTTATAGAGCAAGATTAGATACATTTGGAAATGACTATTATTTAGGACATATCGTAGAAAGAATGAAAACAAGATTAAGCCCAAGCCACGTTGTTGTTTTAGGTGATTTATTTTCATCACAATGGATTAGTGATTCTGAATTTTACAATAGAACTAGCAGATATGTGGGAAGACTATTTAATAGAGATACAACAAACTTAAAGGAAATTAAAGAAAAGAATCATGATGAAAATGGACAATACGAAGTAAATTCGGCAAAATGGAGCAAAGAATTCAATAGGATACGTAAAGAGACACGTCCGATGGATTTTGGATTTGGATATAATGATATTTATTCATGGGATCCAAGTAAAGAGGATTACTTATTCATCAATTTGACTGGTAATCATGACATCGGTTATTCTGGAGATACAACATATCAACATTTGTCAAGATATACCGAGTTATTTGGTAAAGATAACTACTGGATTGAATATGATGTAAATACTACTCATCCATGGAGAATCGTTGTCTTGAATTCAGTATTATTGGACGGTCCTGCTTTACAGAACGAATTCATTGAAGTAAATTGGGAATTTTTGTATCAATTATTTGAAAGAAGGTTCGCTGGAAGTACAATTTTGTTAACACATATACCTTTTTACAAACCAAATGGAATTTGTTCTGATGGGACTGAATTCAGTTATTATTCTGAATCAAATTTATTAAAATCACAAAACCATTTAAGTGAAAAGACAACACGTAGTGTGTTGAATTTAATTTTTGATAATGATAAATCAGGTATTATACTTACCGGGCATGATCACGAAGGATGTGAGACAATATATAACAGAAATATTACAAGTGGTAATTGGAAAGCTACCAAAAATATATTAACTAGCTATGACCATCATATTAGAGAAGTTACTGTTAAGTCTATGATGGGTCAATTTAAAGGAAATACAGGATTATTAACGGGGAAATTCAATAAAAATATTAATCAATGGCGATTTTATTTCACATTATGTCCTTTCACGAATGAACATGCATGGTGGATTGCTAAAGGATCCATGCTCGTATTTATTTGTATCTTCTCAATATTTTGTTTGTTATAATTAATTTTGAAACAAGTGAAGCATAAAACTAATACCGTTAGCCATATATAGCTTAGGGAAGAGAAATCTACATAGAAAGCTAATTTCAATTATAATACGATGTAAATATATTATTATTATTCTTATTATTATTATTGTTTACATCTTGTTCTAATAAATACTGTAACTGTAACGTCCAGCTCATCTGAATTTTTTTATGAATAAATAATATGCTAAGTTCATACATTTTGCTATCGTATATTAGCATTCTTGGTTGCATTGCAGATTTACAGGTTGGCACGTAAACCATGGAACCGAAAAGAAGAGAGGTTCAATATAAGTTCAAATATTTTTAAGTTATATGTTCATTTTGTTTTTAAAAAGAATACCTGAACAAAAGGTCTGCGACTTCCCAAGAGATAATTTAAGATATTATTATGTATTTCTCAACTTAGTTACTTTTATGAATAAATATTTAAACCGGTGCTATAGTTTATTGCTTCAAAAGTTCTAGCTAAAATATAAGGTATTGAAAAAAAACAAAATATATTAATAATATGTCTATAAAAGCAAAAGAGCAGATATAGATATATAACGGCATAATAAGAAAAGACCCCTCGGGGGTAAGGAATCACGTAGAAAGAAAAGAAATAAGGAAATAAGAATATGCACTAGTACAACATTAGTAGTTAAGCTGAACTTCTGACCTTTAAATTCTAATTAAGCTCAGTTAATAATGTGTAACTAAATATATTGTACTAAACTTTAGTGTTTTTAAGTACTTACTTGATTGGAAAATTTTTTTTTTACACTACAAAGCTTTAGATATAAAACCCAGAAGTATATTTGTAGTAAGTAATTGAATGGCATTCCGCGGAGTATAATAGTAATTTATATTTAATTTGCAGGTAATTATCTTTACCGAAAAGAAAAGAAAACCTTATTAGCTGATTTTGAACATATCCAGTTAACAAACTCATTGAGAAAACCGCACTTGTCCATCAGCAGGATATTTTACTGTTTGACTAACTTTGAACCCATAAAAAATACAGCAGACAAAAATAATCGTGCAAACTTTCTAAGTTATTGGTTATGAATATCTCTCCATTATTGCTACGCAACATTTAGTTGAATCTGCATTGTTCGAGCGATTAAGAATGTTTGCGAATTGAATTTATGTAGACTATTTTCTGTTTACTCTGAGAATACATCGTAAGAAAGAAAAGAAAAAAAAAAAATTAAGCTAATAACCATATTCATATATCTTTTTATTTCCTTCTCCTTCAGTTATTTCTCTCTTAGTTCACTAAGAACAGTTGTTGCTGTTGCTGTTTATTGTGTTTTTTCCATTTTAATTTCAACGTTTGAAACTTTCCCAGCTGTCCTCGAGCAGCGTGAAATCTGGGACGGTCCGTAACCAACGACGCCTGGCTCCCTCTGCGGAGATCTCACAGGTGCGAACCAACATAAAATGAAAAATAACACAACATTGAAAAAAAAACCATGAAAAATTGTTCAAAGTTTTTTCCATTTCCTTCTTCACCTTTCACTGCTTGGTAATACTTGACAACTATGGCATGTGAAAGGAAGAACAGCCAGAAACAGCGAGAGAATACACTGTGCAGTAGGCATGGCGGGGACTTTAAAAGTCCCCCAACCCCCGGGGGGTTTAGCGATTT
>JAJLTL010000203.1:0-13502 GCA_030568135.1 Vanderwaltozyma yarrowii
GAAGATTATTGGCTAAATACCGTGATGCTGGTAAGATTGACAAGCATTTATACCATGTTTTATACAAGGAAGCTAAGGGTAACGCTTTCAAGCACAAGAGAGCTTTAGTTGAACACATTATTCAAGCCAAGGCTGATGCTCAACGTGAAACTGCTTTGAAACAAGAATCTGACGCTAGAAGATTGAAGAACAGAGCTGCTCGTGAAAGAAGAGCTCAAAGAATCAGTGAAAAGAGAGAAGCTTTGTTGAAGGAAGATGCTTAATTAATATAAAATAATATATAATCTCCATCATCCATACTATCTATCTGTGTATCTATAGTATAATAAATATACATAAAGTTTTCTAAATTAATTTCAAAAATATAACTATCACTCTAATTTTTTATTTTAAATTTTTGTAAAATGTTTATAAATAGATTAAAAAGGTGAATTCATCATAAGGATATCTATTATATGTACATTCAATGTACTCTATAATTATATAAATATATTTATATTACAAAATTTTATAAGTGAAACAGAATTCTTCTGAATTATTATAACTGCCTTTATTCTATTTTTTTGTTTAGAAAAGGATACTAGAATAAACCTTCAATCTCACCATCGTCATCCAACTCAACGTTCATATAACCTGCATATGTAGATAAACCTGGAATAGTTTGGATTTCAGCAGCTAAAGCATACAAATAACCAGCACCAACAGAAACTCTAACATCTCTTATTGGGAAGGTGAAGCCAGTTGGAACACCTTTTAATTTAGGATCATGAGATAGGGAATATTGAGTCTTGGCAATACAGATAGGTAAGCTTCCAAAACCTTGGGACTTATACATATCAATTTTTTGTTGTGCTTCTGGTGATATTTCCAATTTAGATCCACCATACATCTTCTGAACTATAGATGTCAATTTTCCTTCAACAGAATCATCAACATTATAAAGGAATTTAAAATCAGATGGCTGTTCGGATGCTTTAATTACGGCATTAGCCAACTGTATAGCACCTTTACCACCTTCTTCCCAATGATTTGTAGCAACCGCTTCAGTTGCACCTGCTTCAAGTGCTGCTTTTGTGATAACTTCAATTTCAGCATCTGTATCGGTTTCAAATTTATTAATTGCTACAACTACAGGGACACCAAAACTTCTGGCATTTTCGATTTGCTTACATAGATTACCCACACCATTTTTAACCAGTTCGACATTTTCTTCAGTATATTCTTTTGGTAAAGATTGACCTGGTTTAACATCTGGAGCACCACCGTGTAATTTTAAGGCCCTGACAGTGGCTACTAATACCACAGCATCTGGAGTTAAATTAGAAGAACGACATTTAATATTGAAAAATCTTTCACCACCCATGGTGAAATCAAACCCGGCTTCAGTAACGACGTAACCTGGTTCAGTTTTTGGCTGGTGTGCCGATGTACCTACTAACTTTAATGCGATCTTATCTGCGATTACAGAGGAGGCACCGATAGATATATTAGCAAAAGGACCAGCATGGACCATTACAGGTGTACCTTCTAAACTTTGCATTAAGTTTGGTTTTATAGCATCTTTTAATAAAGCTGTTAATGCACCTGCACAACCAACATCTTCGACAGTAATTGGTTCATCTTTAAAGTTTGATCCAATAACCATACGACCAATTCCAGTTCTCATATCTTTCAAGTCCTTTGATAAGGCTAAAATAGCCATTAATTCGGATGCAACAGTAATATCAAATCCAGTAGCTCTTGTTTGACCTTTTTCAGTAGGAGCTTGACCAATGGTAACTTGACGTAACATTCTATCATTAACATCGACTACTCTCTTGATTGTTATTGTGTCAGGGTTAATATTTAATCTTGCAAATTGATTGATTTCTGCTGGTGATAAATCATCAGGATTAGATTTATTGATTCCTAATTTTGTTAATCTTCTTAACATTGAAGGAGTGAAGGTACGTTTACCCTTCTTCTTTGGAACTAATCTGTTATAAAAAGTTTCATCTTTCTTTTGAGTATTTTCATGAAACATTCTTGTATCAATAGCGGCGGCCAATAAATTATTAGCTGCTCCAATAGCATGAATATCACCTGTTAGATGCATGTTAAATTCATCCATAGGAATAACTTGAGAATACCCACCACCTGCAGCACCACCTTTAACACCAAATGTAGGACCCATGGATGGTTGACGAACATTTGCAATTGAAGGTTTTCCTAAGTGAGCAGTTAAAGCTTGAACTAAGCCTAAAGTTGTTGTTGATTTACCTTCTCCTAATGGTGTTGGAGTAATACCAGCAACTAGGATATATTTACCATTTTTACGATCTTTTAATCTATCCAATATAGATAAAGACACTTTAGCTTTGTAATGACCAAACAATTCTAATTCATTTGAATGAATTCCCAATTCTTCTGATATTTTTTGAATTGGCTTTGGTTGTTGTGCTCTTGAAATATCAATATCTGATGGAACGGGGCTTTTTAAGTGCAATGGTAATGGAGAAATCTCAACGGGTTTATTTGAATCAAATAATTGTCTCTTGGCAGCAATTAAAACATTTTCTACTAACATTGCTACTGTCATTGGACCTACTCCACCTGGTACTGGAGTAATAAATGAAGTTTTATCCTTTGCAGATTCAAAATCAACATCACCCACCAATCTTTGTCCTGATTTTTTAGTCTTATCAGGTAAATAATTTATACCGACATCGATAACTATAGCATCTTTCTTTAACCATTCACCTTTAACAAAATTTGGTTTCCCTAATGCTGCAATAACAATATCAGCTTTTGATAAAATTTCAGGAATATTTTTAGTTCTTGAATGACAAATAGTTACTGTAGCATTTTTATTTTTCAATAATGATGCCATTGGTGTACCAACAATATCTGATCTACCCAATACAACTGCATTTTTACCATTTAGATCGATATTAGCTTCTTCCAATAATTTGATACAACCAATTGGTGTACATGGTATGAAAAATGGTTCACCACCTTTTTTAGCTAATTCACCAGCATTATAACGATGGAAACCATCTACATCTTTCTTAAAAGATACTGCATTAGTGATAACAGTTTCATTCAAATGTTTTGGTAATGGTAATTGAATTAAAAGACCATTGATTGAATCATCAGAATTGATTTTTTCAATTCTATTACATAATTCGACTTCAGAAATTGATTCGTCAAATTTTTCAATAATACAATTAATATTACTATTCTGTGAAGCTTTCAATTTCATCTTAACATATGTTGAAGAATCAGGTCTTTCACCGATCTGAATAATTTTCAAAGTCGGTTTAAAATTTGGATAACTTTTCTGTAAAGATAATATTTCAGCATTGGCTTTTTCTCTAATTGACTTGGCAATATCATTACCTGATAAGATATGATACGAGGAAATGAAGTTGGCACTACGTAAGGCTTTCAAATTCAGTAGCCCTTTAGATTGTCTTAATCTAGGTAACACCATTGTAACGATATATAGTAATTTCTCTTGGTACCTTATAGTATCTATATATGCAGATATATATATCTCCCCTTTAACGTTCTATTTGAAGAATCTCGCCAGTAGAATTAGAACAATTCTCGTCTAACTAATGTAATGATAAACCACAGAGTTACTTATTACATGAATAAAGACTATTGAGTAAAACAGAAAGATCTAATCTGAAAAGTATAAATAAATTAAACAGAAAACAAGTTAAGAGGAGTCATCTTCTTATATATTACCTGCCAAGGTGATATAAAATTGCGATGGAGTCGTTCGAACAAAATCTCATTGGAAAAAAATAAAAAAAAAATTATTATTATAAGCCCTTCGCGGGATCGGTGTGTCAGAAGAATTGGTGGCGGATATATACTAGCACCTATTTAAGAACTGTAAATTAGTGATTTAAAACGGTGAATATAGTAACATTTATTAAATTTATTTAGATTTTGTATATAGATTTTTTGATTTATTGATTGATTGATTGATCAATAAGGGATTTTCAGTGTATTTATATATGGGTATGTGGCTACTTGTGTATCTTTGGTATATGTGTATATGAATTATGCAATTACTTTATATTTTTTCTCAGTTATTATTTATCTTGAAGATGGGCTATATTTTTTAAATCCTGACATAGATGGTGATATTATGTAATCTTCTCTTACTGGTGATAAGCCCATGTACATTAGCATTCTATTACTTGGATATGTAGGAGAATAAGATGGAGCGTAATATGGTGCTTGTTGATAATATGGATGGGCCATCATTACAGGATTGTTATTGGTATTACCGATATTGTTTGCAGTAGCTATGTTATTGTTTTGTTGTTGTTGTTGTTGTGGGTATCTTTCTGTATCATTATTTGCATGAAGTTGTTGTGGTTGCTGTGGTTGTGGCAGTGGTTGTTGCGTTTGCTGTAGCTGTTGTGGTTGCTGGGAGTATGCTGGATATGGTGGATATGGAAGTGGTTGAGGATAACTCGATGTAATAGGATATCTGGTTACTGGAGATATGATTGCCTGTGGGAAAAATCTCATTGTTGATGTGCTTGGTGCTGTACCACGTAAAGTATTAGTATTGTTGTTACTTAACGATGCATTTGATTGTGGAATATTAGACTTATTGATATTGTTATTAGTATCAATATTATTATTTTTAATGGAAAATTTATTAATATATTTTCTTTGTTGGCTTTCAATTTCTTTTGCTAATTGCATTAAAGATTTTTCAGGTAATTTATTTTTATTATTTGGAGAAGTAGTTGCAGTTGTGGTAGTGGTACTAGTATTGGAAGAAGAAGAATTTGATTTATTGGTTGTTGATTTATCATTATTATTGATGGTTGTGGTAGTAGTTAAATTATTTTTCTTAGAAATTGAATATTTTTCCGATGGTACGCATTTATAATCTTTTAAATTTTTATAGATAATTTTTGCATGATCTAATGGTGTTGTTGGTATATAATTATTTCTTTGGGCCATTGCTTGAATATTAGTTATATTTCCATTATTACTATTATCTTCTAAATTACCAATTAAATTTGAATCACTATCTGCCGTTGCAGGAGTTAATAATGATGATGATGAATTTGATTTCATAAAATTTTTACCATGTCTTGCTTCTAAAGTTTTAATAATTTCTTCAAAAGTTTTATAAAAAATTTTAATTGAACTATTATTTAATAATGCTCCGTGTTCAATTAGACTATAAATTTCATTTTCTAATTGATCTAATTTAACATTTGCATGAATTTTTGAATAAATAGCTTTTTTCAATACTTGAATATGAGAAGAAATTTGTTTTTTAGTTCTAACTTCACCAGTTTTATATTTAATAAAAATTGAAATTAATTCATTTCTACCATAATTTTTATTCAAAATTTTAATTTTATATGTACCATTTTTCATTATTAATCTTAATGAATCTAAAAATGCATTTTCCACTGAGCTTGGCCATTTGTCATTTAAAAATAACAAACTACTTGAAGAGATTGTATTAGTTGTTGTAGAGGGGATAGTAGTGTTATTATTATTGTTATCATCTGCAGTAACTGGAGTAATCATATTTGAATTTTTTTCATTAGCATTTGTTGTTGTTGTTGTTGTTGATAAATTTAAATTATTAGGTAAATGATTATTATTATTATTTGATTTTTCTTTTAAATTTGTGAAAAATTGATTAGTTAATTTTTCTGATTTAATACCTTTACCAGTATTTAATAATTCAATTTTATCATCATTTTCACTATTATTACTGTTATTATTATTACTAATAATACTATTTTCACTATCATAATCTGATGTTGATATTGATGCATTATGAATAAGATCATTATTATCTATATCAGTTTTATAAGTGAAAATATCTGGTGGGAATTTTTTACCACTTAAATTTGTTGTTGTTGTTGTTGTTGTAGTAGTAGTATAATCGTTCATATTGTCTTTTGATTTAATTTTTTGATTTAACAAATTAATATTATTATTATTATTATTATTTGTGTTATTTTCAGTATAAACATCGAATATTTTAACACTTTTAACTTGATCCATAGTAATAACCATAGTATATAAGAAAGTATATCTTATTTCTTGTATATGTATATATCTTTCTAAAACCAAAAAAAAAAACACAAACAAACAAACAAATAAAAAAGAGAACTAAAAATAAAAAACCTTGAAGATCCTCTAATATATGTGTATATATAATAATTATTCCTATTACAAAAAAAATAGCAAACACACACGCTCACACAGGAAAGTCCTTTATAATAGTATATGAACTAGGTTAGTCTTTCTGATATTAACAAAAGAAAACTAAAACAAAAAAAAAGTAAAAAGTAAAGTAATACGGGTATGTGTATTTGTGTATTAAATTAGGTTAGGTTAGATTAGATTATATTCTATTACAGCAATGTAGTGTAGTGTAGAGTACAGGTACAAAATAACCCCTATATTAAATAATCAATAAATAGATGAGATATCTTTAAAGGAAAATAAATACAACTAATAGTCAAATGCAAAATATAAGATATATATATCAATCTTATGGATGAACCATCGAGATAATCTTCTAATAATAATATATTAAAACCATAACCATAACTATAACCATAACTATAACCATGGCCATGGCCACATCCACATACCAACACATCTTGATATATAATCTGCATATATCCATCCATCAATATTAATTAATAAAGCAGTTATGGAATTTAACATAACAAAAAATGTGATGATACCATATATCATCAACGACAAAATGGACAGATACATTCTTTAAAGTTAAAGAAAACCAGTACAGCTGTGCAGTTGTTGTATCACAAAAAAGTAATTGCTATAAAATGTGATGTGATGTAATCTCCAACGTGACACGAATGCAAAATTTCTTTTAATTCTTTTCTACTACACATTCTCTGCGAAAACAAAAAAAAAGTGATTGTAGATATTATTAATATTAAGATTATTACTGTTATTACTGTTATTACTACGATATATCGTACTATAACTTTTACTATCGCGGTTATTGGACAGAAAAATTCCGCAAGGACATGAAAAGTGGGCCTGTCCTGGTTTGCCGCTCTTTACACTAAACAAGAAAAACAGATGTGGTCTCTGGGGATTGTAAGTAGAATTGAGTGTTTCAGATATATTCTGTTTTCCCCCCCCCCCCAACTCCCCCGATGATTTTCTCAAATTCGTTGAGTATCGGGTTTGCTTTTTTTTTTTGGTTTTGTTTGGTTTTGTATTCAACTGATTTATTTTTAGCCCGGGTACCGTGATTACTGTACCGTACTGGCCATCTGAAATGTCTGGACGACGTACGTTCCCTTGATGTCAGTGCGCCTCATTGACCGGGCACACACACGCGCGTGCGCACATAAAAACGAATCGATCGTTTCAGAATAAAGCACCAAGAAACAGTGATAGAAATGATATATACTCTCTCTTGCTCTCTCTGTGGTCCTGTTATGGAGGAAGAGGTTATGTGTGATGGTCGTGTTTTACTGCTCACGCTTCTACCGTCGGTGAACTTACGGTTTTAATAATCGGTGTTTGATCTCGTACGAGTGTTTAATAATACCGTATGTGGTAGCATATTTGATGTGTATGTATCTATAATACTCAAATTGTCGAGGCGCGGATAAAATGGGGTGGTATGGTGGGTGTGGGTGTGGGTGTCCTGCTTTTTTTTTTTTAAACCAATTAAATGAGAATTAAATACTTCAATACATGAAACCATTTTTTATGTTTTTTTCATTTTTTGGTTATGATGATTAAGAGTTTCATATTTTTTGTTTGGGCAAGAATGTCCTTATTTATCTCTGTTTTTTTTTTGTACTTCAAAAAATAAAAACATTACATTTAAATCAATATTTATATTATATTATATTATATTATATTATATTATACTATATTACATTACTATTAAATATATAAAATTAAATAAGGGAAACTTATTATATATATATATCTATATATTTTTTCTGATTAATTAATTAATAAATTAATTAATCTGATAGATATTTGGCATAGTCATCTGCACTAGCAAATACAGGTAATTTCTTTAATTCTTTTTTACGATCATTTCTAGATTTCTTCTTCTTATTACCTTCATCTTTATTTTCATCTTCATCTTCTTCATTCTTACGTTTGTTATTTATACTTTCTTCTTCTTCTTCTTCTTCTTCAGATGAAGAATGGATTTCATCTTCATCTTCATCTCTAAAACTAAAGAATTCATCATCAACTGAATCGTCATCTGCTGAATCTTCATCACCACCTTCTTTATCTTCATCAAACATTTCTTCAATTGTCTTTATTTCATCAGCACCATCACTATCACTATCACTATCGATATCACTACCTTCAATTGGAATGTCTGCTTCTTCTTCACTATCAGAATAATCACTCATTGATCCAAATTCTTCTCCATTCAAATCATCATCTTCATCACTATCATCTTCAACATCAGGTCTAGATTTAACTAATGCATCCCACACTTCATCTTCATCTAATTCACTATCAATATCATCAAAATTAGATTTTTCATTCTTATTAATTTTCTTAACAGCATTTTGCTTTGTACTAAAATATTGATAGAAAAATTTATCTTCTGGCTTAATATCCTTAATTTTTTTATTAATCCAATTTTCTGTATTAACAGGATTTTCTGTAACTTTAAAATCACTAGACTTAACTAATATTGAATTATTAATTATTGACCCACCAAATAAAGGTTGCATAATAGAACTACCTCTAACAACTGTCTTTTGTTTTGCATTTCTATAAACAAATCTATCAAGGAAATGTGTTAATGTAAATAAACCTAAATCTGGTTTAACAATATTATCAAGTTCGTTGTTAACTAGTAATTCAGCATATGTTTGAACTGTTGGATGGAAATGAGTCAAAAATTGTGTTATTTCCCATAATGATGATTTATCTGCATTTGCATATCTTGGATCACGTTTACGACTATCATAAATACTAATCTTCTTCTTATTGTTACTCTTCTTCATTTTCTTACCATCAGTTTCAGTTTCAACTTCTTTTTGTTCTTCTTCTTCTTCTTCAGATTGATATTCATGATCAACTGGTGTGTTTGTTAATAAATTCTTAATTTGTGGATAAATTTTAATTAATTGTAATAATAAAAAGAAAAACCCAGCAATTGTACCAATATTTAACCAATGTAAACAAATTTGTAAAATTCTTTTAACAAATGCTTCAACTCTTTCAATATTATCAGAATCTTGCTTTAATGATTTAAATAATAAATTTAAATAAATACCTTGTTTTGATGAAGCAACTAATCTTGGATCTAACAAACTTTCATATAAAGTTTTATAATATCTATCGGAATTCAAATTTGCCTTAAATGTAACTTGATTAATTAATACTAATGCTTGAATAGATGTATTGAAATTAGATGAATGGGTGATTTTGAATAGTGTATTTAAATGTGGTTCATAAACGGTAGATGGTAATTTAGCAAATGGGAATGCACGGTTTACACCTGTTAATAATGCACTAAATAATTTAGAATTCTTTTCTGATACTAATTCTTCTTCAGTTTTTTCATTCTTAACAGATTTACCACCATTTTTACCCTTTTTAAAATTCTTCTTTCTCTTTTGTTCATATTTTTTAGCATCGGTTTTAATTGATGCATCTTCACCTTCAAAATTATCTTTATCTGTATCCATTAAAAATTTTTCAAAAAGTGTAAAATATGTTTTAATTAATTTATTTGCAACTTCTTCTTCTGATCTTTTCAAAATTGTTTGATTTAATGTAATTACTGAATAATATGTTGCATGATAATCAGCATTTGGTCTTAATGCAATATCAACAATAGAATCAATGACAACACTTTTCATATTAGGATGAGCTTGTTGTAATTTTAATAACAAATGTGATGATTTTGATGAAACTTTTGAATCAATATCACCTAATTTATTAACACCTAATCTCAATAAATTAAATTCTTGTTCAGGTTTTGATGTAATGAAATCAAAAATATGTGATAAAATTTGCATTCTAACATGAATAATTGGATCATGAGATAATTTTTCTAATACTTCTAATATTTTGAAAAATAATTTTTTCAAATAATCTTCAAAATAAAAGATTGCTAAAGTTTTTTTATTTAACATCATTGATAAACCCGGTTGATTCTTGAAAAATCTTAATTTTCTATCTGGTAATAAACCATTTAAAAATAAATCTTTTAATGCATTTAAACTTTGTAAAATAGAATTTCTTGATTTTTTATTACAATAACCGATCAATATATCCAAAGATTTAATGTTATGTAATGGAGATTCTTGAATTAATAAAGTTAAAGCTGAGATTTTATCGTTTAATGTACCATCTGATAAAATTTGTGACATAAATTTTCTTTGTGATGAATTTTTAGTAAATTCATCATAATAAAGTTGATTATCATCTTCTAAAGCTTTTTTACCTCTTTCAAATAAACTATTAATTTGATCTTCAGTTAATTGAACATTATCTTTTAAATTTTGTTCAATTTGGTTATCTAATGATATCTGATACCAAACATCATCATTTGGTATAGTTAATTTATCTGATTTTACCATATGAATATCTGTGATTAAATCTTTGTTTTCCTTTTCTTGTTTTTGTTCTTGTTCATCTGAAGATTCTTGTTGTTGTTCTTCGAAAATTTCCTTTTCTTCTTGTTCTGGGTCTGAACTAAGATCTTCTTCTTCTTCTTCATCATCATCTTCTTCATTTTCTTCTTCTACTACTGGTATTTCATCTTCTTCTTCTTCTGCAACATCTTCTGCAACGTTTTCTTCTTGTTCATCTTCGACGACATGTTTATCTAAACCAATATTTTTCATAAACTTTTGTAAATCGTCTTTGAAACCCTCTTGCTCTTCAGTATCAATATCGTCATCACCAAATTCTTGTTCAGATTTATTTTCATTTTCATCATCACTTAAACCTTTGATTAATTCTAAATCTTTTTCAGAGGCACCTAAAGCCAAAGCTTCACGACGTAAGATTTCATCTTTCTCATCAATTTTTTTGTCTTTAACAGTAGAATTCTTTTTCTTATTTGATTTTTTATTTGAATCTTTTAATTTTGAAGAAACTTTATCTTTTAAAGCAGATAAATTCATGTTACCACTCATCTTTTCAAACTTTTATTGGATACTTACTTCTCTGTGCGTAAAAAACGAAAATAGAGGTATATAACCAGAACAATATATAATAAGTGTTATACAATTGTTATAAACATTCAATCAACATATATACATATACATTATAGCTCATCATATCTCATCTCATCTCATCTCATCTCAAATTATTATAAAAATTTTTTCACTTTACCTCATCTCCATTACCCGCATCTAATATTTTTTTTTTATTATTTTATCTTTCACGTGCATCCAAAATTCATAAAAAACCACATCCGTCTCAAACGATAATTCCATATCCCATTTTCTTTCTCTTTCTCTCTCTCTCTCCCCCCCCCCTATTTTCATCATAAAAAAATAAAATATCTTCAAAAATCCATCATACCATCCTTCTTCTTCTTGTCGTCGTCCTTGGCTTTCCCATGATTTTCTCACATTCACCTCCCCCGTATAACACGACCCATACTGGATATATACATAATATACAGTCGAAAAAAACAGAAAGAAAACGAGACATTCCCATCCATATAAAAACCAAAAGCAACAAAGTGGAAACAAAAATAAAAAAGAAAGAAAAGCGACCAACTAACTATTTTCTCGCACTTCACACAAAGAAACATACTGAGAGACCTCTTGCCTGCTCCCGTTCGGTTCGTCCGCGGTGATGTGTATGCCTATTTTTCGCATCCGTGGTTAACTACTATTTTAATGTAACCCCCACCCCATATATACACCAATACCTATATGCATACCTAAATATACCCCATATGCCTATCCCTATAACGGTACATACGCTATGCCATATTTGTAAACGCAATTTTCGAAATAAATTATATCAAATATAGTGGCAAAAACCTTCTAGGCGTTTCTGATCATTTCGTACTACACTGTTAACAACCATATTTTACTAATATAGTACTTATTTTTCCTCTTCTTTTTTTCCTCTGTCTCTTATTTTCATATTTCTTTCTATTCAAGTTTTATCCTATTGTACTGTTTTTTGTAGTTTTTAATTATTAATATTTGTTTTAAAAGATCTATCACTCTTATATTTTCTTATTTAACTTTGTAATATATATATATATATATTTTTTAAACGATTTGTAACTTAATTTTATTTTTATTTCTATTTTAATTTTTACTTGTTCTTCAGTTAAGTTCAATCAAAAGGTAGTAACAAGTATTGTATTGTATTGTTTGTTGTAAGCACATTTACATCTACAAAAAAAAACCATACAAATCACCTGTGATGTCTTCTCTAAAGCGTATAACTAAAGAATTAAATGATCTAGGAAGGTATGTGTAAAAAAAAGAAGAATTTTGTTTCTTTTCATTTATTGATTTACATTTGTATTTTATTTACTAACAAGAATTATTATTATTAAAAAAAAAATTTATGTTTTTTTTTTTTACTTTTTAATATAGAGATCCCCCAACTTCATGTTCTGCAGGTCCAGTTGGTGACGATGTTTACCATTGGCAAGCTTCAATTATGGGTCCACCAGATTCTCCTTATGCCGGTGGTGTTTTTTTCTTATCAATTCATTTCCCAACTGATTACCCTTTTAAACCACCAAAGATTTCTTTTACAACAAAGATATATCATCCAAATATTAATGCAAATGGTAATATCTGTTTAGATATTTTAAAAGATCAATGGTCTCCAGCATTAACTATCTCAAAAGTATTATTATCAATCTGTTCTTTATTAACTGATGCTAATCCTGATGATCCTTTAGTCCCTGAAATTGCCCATTTATATAAAACTGATAGAGCTAAATATGAAGCTACAGCAAAAGAATGGACTAAAAAATATGCTGTATAAAATTTTTATATAATATCATATCATATCATATATCATGAGTTAAAGGAGAATATAAATCAATCAATTAATCAAATGAGGAAAAAAAAATGGAATAAAGAAATATGTTCTATATATATTTACATACTTAAAAAATTGTAATTTTAATTCATTTTTAAAATCATTTTTAAATCGTGCTTTACTATATTCAAAAATTTATATATTTATTTAAATAAATTAAATGTTTTAATCGCAAATCATAGTACACAACATTAAAAAATAATATCAAGATATTCGAAACAATAAATAATAATTTAATAAACTCCTATTTCATGTTCATATATATTATATATATGTATTTAAAATTGATATTGATAGTTACTTTACAGTTCGACTTAAAAGTCTTATAATAGTTACCACCATATAACTGACGATAACATTGTACACTCTTCGCTGGACCATAACAAAATAAAAAGTTAACCAAAAAAAATCTCCGCGACGGGGAATTGAACCCCGATCTAGCACGCGACAAGCGC
>JAJLTL010000204.1:0-13013 GCA_030568135.1 Vanderwaltozyma yarrowii
ACGTTTTCGTTATTGGTGAACCAGGTAAGCCATACATTTCCTTACCAAAGGGTAAGGGTATTAAATTATCCATCTCTGAAGAACGTGACAGAAGAAGAGCTCAAAGTGGTTTATAAATTTAAAGACTTGTAAACAAACTTTTAGATTCATCCCAATGAAACTCTGTTTTCCGTTTTAGTTAATTTTGTACCAATTTGTCTTATATAACTTCTTAATTAAGAATAAAATATATTTTCTTCATATACGTTTTAAGATCAAGTGTTTACTATTTATATACATATGTACATATATATATATATATATTAACTGTTATTACATTACTTGCAAAGTAACAGTTAGGAATTACTATTTATTAATGTTCAGTAATCATATTTTTTAAAATTTATTATTTTGTTTTGTTTTGTAATAATATTAACTTTCAAAAAGTAGCTCCATCTGTAAAAAACATTAAATATAAAAATAAAAAAAACATGAAGAAAAAAAAAAATTAATAAATTAATAAATTAATATATAAATAATGCATTTAATAAATAAGTATATAATGGCTATCCAGTTTAATTAACAATAACTACTTTATCAATTGATCCAAATCTAGTTCAAATTCTCTAAAACCTTCATCGATACAATACTTGTTAGAGTCACTAAACTCGTTGGTAATCAATGCATTGACTGCATTACCTGTTATTAATAGTCCAGGTGGTCTCGAACCAATCTCTTTAATAACTTCAGGTAAATATTTTAACAATGTTCTTGTCACCCTTTGGTCTGTACATGATGCTCTTTCGACAATTGCTACTGGAACATTAGGATTCCAATTGTTATCAATCAATGATTTCGTTAGAATATCAATTCTATGAAGAGCCATTAAAAATACTGTGGTTCTCGTTTCAACATATTCTGGTATTTGTGGTAAAGAACCTTTTCTACCGGTACCTGTACATATCAATATTTGGTCAGCAATATCCCTTTGAGTTGCTGGAATTTTTGATACAACTGTAGATGATAATGCAGAACTTATACCAGGTAGTACCAATGGAATATAACCATTATTTTTAAAATATATATATTCTTCACCACCACGTCCAAAAATATATGGATCACCTTGTTTTAATCTTACAACTTTTTTACCTTGTTCCAATGCGTCAATACCTTTTTGTAGTAATTCTTGTTGAGCATGCTCTGCATTACCAGGGAACTTTCTTGCTATAAAAGTATCTGTATCATGTGGTATTAAATCTAATACAGATTGAGGTACTAATTTATCTGCTAAAATTAAATCTGCGGATTTAATTTCATGCAATGCGCCAATAGTTAACATAGATATAGAACCTGGTCCACTACCTACTAAAGAAATTGAACCTTTCTTAACATTTTGAATTTGACTATCTGTTTTCTTTTGTCTTTTAAAAGTAACATTTTTTGTATCTTTACCTTCATTAATTGAAATTTGGAAATCGTTTAATTCATTAATTGTAATGCTATCCAATCTATTTAAAGGATAATATTCCATAATTTGTGATAACCATCTTGCTCTTTTCAATTTTTGATCATTTTCATTAGAATTAAATTCTTTTATAAATTTATTAAAATTATGACTTTCCCAACTATCAGAATCATCATTTAATATACCATAATTAACCAATTCGTTATTACTATTATTGTTATTATTAGTGTTATTTAATTTAATTATTGAATTAATTTTATCTTCTTCAATAATTTTATTTCTTAAATTACCCATATTTTTAACAACATCTGAAATATTTTCAGGTAATTTATTTAATATTTCTCTTTTAATTCTATTTGCTAATAAACAACCTTGACCATTTGTAGTAACGGCAATTTGTAATCCACTATTTTTTGGATCAGTATATGTTGAAATTAAATTAAATGTTGAATATTCAGGTTTTTGGAAAGTATTTATTGGTATTCTTAATTTTAAACATTGATTAAAAAAAAGTTCAATTATTTTATTATTTTCATTAAAAATGAAAACTTTGTCAACAATTTTATTTGTTATTAATCTACCATAAGTAGTTAAATCAGATAATTCAATTTTTTTATTTACAAAATCAATATTAATATTTTTTTCATTAAAACTTTTTAAAATTTTTTTATAATTATTTAAATTATCATCAATAATAATTGGTTTTGCACCAGATTTAATAATTGAATTAATTTTATTATAAAAAACTGTTGATAAATTTGTACCTAAAATTAAATGAATTTCATTTACTGAATTTGAAGCAGTAATTAAAGGTAAATTATCAGTAAACTCCATATTTAGTTACCTGTCTGTGTATTATCTTTTCTTTCAGTGCTAATACTACTAATATATACAAAATGTTTTAAACCTTAGGAGTTAATAATATAGTTTAAAGTCCAAGTTAAGTTTGCACATTTATATATATTACAATGATTAATTATTAACACATTTATTTATATTTGGATTTGGAATAATGTTAGTTTTAACTATTATTTGTTGTATAATAGAAATCAAAAAATACACAATTGAAACAATTAATCATGATTAGTTATTAGATTTTTAGGAATAATTAATAGTCATTTACATATTTTTCCAATGATTAATTAATATCCAAAAATTGATGCTACTTACTCCTGGTACTACCTTATTTTAACAGTGAAAAAGCCATTTGACAAATTGAAATCCATTGAAAAACGAATCAAAATTTCAATATTTTGGGAAGAAAAAGTATAATAACAGTCATGTGACTGTAACGCCACACCAAAAAAAGTGTAACTCCACACTTGTGGCGCCACACGTGACAGAGCAAAACACAGGGTTCCAAGTCACAAACCTAAATAACACAAACCCTATTTGTCGTGTACCTATTTTGCGGAGATTTGTTTATTTATTTCCGACAATTCAGTTTTTTCGTTTTCCGTTTTCCGGTTTATCCTCCTTAAATTGCGATGAGATCACATGCGATACTAAAGAACGTCTAGTTCAGTTAACATCTATATATTAGACTAAACTGTACTAGATTAGACTAATTTTTAATAAGAATATTATTATATGATACTTGTATTATATTATACTTGTATGATATTATACTTGTATTACCATATATATTGCTCGTGCGTTGGTATGCTTATTAAATATTGCACATACATATTTCTTATAGAATTAATTATATTTCTGATATATTAATACTAGCTTATATTGCATGTTAACATTAAAATAGTTATTATTTTAAAGGGAGGGCCAAGTAAACGGGAAAAAAGGGCTGTTAACATAGCCTCGATCCCTTTAATTCTTCACCATCAAAATAATTGCCATATACATAATTGAATTAATCTGATCCCAATCATTATATTTCCCTATCGTAATATCTAATATGGTATATAGTACATAATGATTACAAGTTAACATATTTAACTCTTTTCATAAAAGTGAAATAACAGCAAAAAAGAAACAAGGACACAAAGGAGTGTGTAAAAAAAAAAAAAATAATAATTTGATAACTTTGCGGATCTTAAATATTTCTTAAATTTAAAATATTCACATACAGAGAGGTTTTACCGTAGACAGATTTGTAAAAAATTATTCATCAAATTTTGTTTTCTTACAAAATTTTCACTCGTTGAAGTATTTTATTTTTTATTTCACTAGTTAAAATACCGCTTACTATCAAATCATTATCATTTAGCATCAAACATTACCTAATTCGTTCACATGAGAAGGACCGGATGTTCCGTGGAACATCCGGTGATTCTTATCAACAGAGCGGAAGCTGTAGCGCCAACGAGAAAGGCCCACATGTCGGCAGCAAAAGAGGTTTGCACGGAATATTCTCACTTCACCACCTTTTTTTTTTCTCTTCCATGAAAGCGGGAAGTCGGAATCCACAACTTCTCTAAGAAAATGGAAGAGAACGTCTTCATTGAAAAAAAAAACAACACAACAAAAGCGCCATTAATTTGCGGGAAACAAAAAAAAAAATGAGGCATTCACCAAACTCACCCGTCCGTATTTACTACATCGACTTCTCAAGATCTGTTCCGTAACGTGTTGTTTTGACACAACCTATTGCAATGGTCTCTCCTAATAAGGTTACCGAAACACAAGAACCGTTAATCCGTTTTATTTATTTTTCTTCTACCTCCGCGGTGTCTGTCTGTACCTTCTTCTCGAGAAGAAAGAACGAAATCACAGAGAATGGCAGAACCTCTTCTCGAGAAATCAAGATACACACACCTTGTTTCTTTTTTTTTTTCTCTCTCTCTCTCTCTCCTTCTCCTTCTCTTTCTCCCCACTCCTCTCATAACATATCATATTACAAAATATCATCAACATCATCACAATCTTTACTTTCTTTATGACAAAGAGTCGTAATCCTTGGAGATTATTTATCGATTCGAAAACTGTACCCTTCATATATCCGTTTTCCCGTTTCTTGCGTATTTTTCTAAAGGTTTAGTTTAATTAAAGTTTTATTTTTATTTTTTTAGAGGTTTAATTGAAAAAAAAAATATTCATTAATTTTTCATTATGATAAAGGATTTCAATAATTGCTATTTTCTTTTTACCTCTACTTTAATTACATTTGATAATCAACATCGTTGTCATTTACACATACACATGTGTTTGTGTGTAAATTAATATATATATATTCTATTATATATATATATATATATATATAATGCATCATCTACGTTTCTATATCTCTTTTAGTTTTCTATTCTCTTTACTTTGCTTATTCTTCTAAATTCCTATTTCTTATTGTATTTCCATTACACTTATAATAATAGTAATAATATTAATATCAATCATAATCATATAACCTGATACACAGATTCATATCCCTATAAGAATTTTTTTTTTCCCACAATTAATTTAATAAATTAAAAAAAAATATATATATATAAATCGCATTATAAAAGTTTAAGAATTATACATTCATTATTATTATCAGGTACATATTTATACACATATAGTAATGTCAGGTTCAGGTTATTTTTCTGAAGCTTCATTATTTACTGAGTCTTCATTGCTTACTGAAGCAGTCAATTTTTACGTAAATGTCACAACTATTTTACCAAATGGTACTGTAGTAGTAACAGAAAAACGTTCATATTATAGTGGTCTAATACCAAATTTAGCTTTTAACATAGCAATGATCGCTGTTTGGGGTGTTTTATTATCATTCCAAGTACTATCAATATATTATAAACAATATTGGTTCTCAGGTACTTATATTTGTGCTGCTATTTTAGAAGTACTAGGTTACATCGGTAGAACAATTTCACATTATAATTTATATTCAACAAATGGTTACCTTTTACAAATGGTTGCATTAACAATTGCACCTGTCTTCACAATGGCTGGTATGTATTACCAATTAGCAAAATTAATAGAAATTTATTCACATAAATTTTCATTATTACCATCACCAATTTTTTATTCACAAATTTTTATCTTTTGTGATATTGTTTCATTAGTTGTTCAAGCTGCTGGTGGTGGTGTTGCTGGTGGTGCAGTTAAAAGAGATAACGATATTAAACCTGGTGAACATATTTTCATCGCTGGTTTATCCTTACAAGTAGCTACAATGTCCATTTTCATATTCCTTTGGTTACATTTCGTTTTTAAAGTTTACATTCAACCAAGAATGGTTCACTTAGGTATTAAAAATCCATGTTCACCAGCTTTATGGAAAGTAACCCAAGCAGAAATCGATCATTGTTTTAGAGAAAAATATCACCATATTAGATTTAATGATAGAAAATATAACGCTTTCGCATTTAAACATTTTTCATGGGCTTATACTGTTGCTATCTGTTGTATATTCGCACGTTGTGCTTATCGTTTAGCAGAATTAGTTAATGGTTTCAGAGGTTTCATTATTACACATGAAGTTTATTTCATTGTCTTAGATGGTGTTATGATGTCATTAGCCACAACAATTATGACAGTATTTGCACCAGGTTTTGCCTTTGATGGTAGAAGATATTCTATTCCAGTAACAAAAGGTCGTGTAGATCCAGAACTAATACCAGAAAACCCTGATAACATGCATGACGAAGAATTGAATTCAAACCTATCTTCAAAAGAAGATCCAGTTAACGAAGATGAAGAAGTTTCAGGTGGAAGTTCAGAAGATGAAAAACATGATCGTTTTAAAAAAATTTTCAAGAATCCATTTAAGAAAAATTAGAATAATAATAACATTCTAAACCTAATCACACAACAATAATAAATACCCTTTAAAAAAATTTAGTTTAGGAAATGAATAAAATTTCCTTAAAATTAAATGGGACTTAATTAATTAACTTTAAACATTATAAGGAATAATAATATCCTTTTCGTTCTTTTATCAATTCTAGTTATTTTTCATGCATTAATCACGACCGTAAATGTATACCATGTGTACTCTCATTATATAGTTAATTTCCATCTCGTTTATTACCATGTTATATAGACATAATATATAGACATATTGCAATACATCTTAATTCAAGTATATATATATGGACATACATATACCTGTTTCAATATTTGTAATAATATGTAAAACTAATTATAATATTCTCTAATTTCATAATTTTTTAATCTTAAGAAGAATGTCAGTCTTTTTTTGATTTTTAATCTAAATCAGGAATATTTATTGAGTATGAATATATATGTCTTTATTTAAATGCAGTATAAAATACAAATGCAAAGAGAATATTTACGATGATTGTAGTGTAGCTAAAGAACTTTTTTTAATAGAATTTAATTGAATGTCAATATCTTTTAGATTAATTCCATCTTCTTCGATATTTGACCATTGATCAATAAACTCATTTAATTCTTCAATTTTACAGTACCTATTATTTGAATAGCTATTAATATTATTATACACATGTTGTAACTGTGTAAAATTATTTGTGAAAGTAATTAATTTTTCATGATTAATAGAAATTTTACTACCGAAATTTCTATTATTTAAACGAAAAAATGTTCTAAAAATTGAATAAATATTTGGATCCCACCTTAATGGCATATCCAACATAAACATTTTATGTTCTGGAATATTTTTATGTATTATATTAAACAATTGAATCAATCTTGTTGGTATATGATAATATTTGTCTTTATTAAATTTTAAATTTTTAAAATATGTATCGATAGAATAATCGCACCAATAATCTAAATCATTTGATAACAATTGATTATTAATCGAATTACCTTCAACATAAACTTGTTCCCAACAATTTTTTGTCTTGTTAAATATTACTAAATCATGTGAAAGATATTTAACGACATCATTAAATATTAAAAAATAAATTGGATCATTATCAATTTTTAAATTTTGAATCTTTTCATTTACGATAAATTTTTCATTATTATCAAATTCTTTATGCTTTACTAATATTGATAAATCATCAATAATTGTAATATATGGTGGTAATTTATTTTTATTTTTCAAAATAAAATTATTATTATCATTTAGTGGATATAATGGTAATAAATAAATTTTAATTTTTTCAAACATTTCTTTTGATAAAATATTTTCATAATATTTCATTAAAGATTTAATCAATACAATTGATTGATTTAAATCTGTGAAAATATTTATTATATTTAAATCATAATATGGATAATAATTTAATTTATAATTTACCAAAAACCATCTGGCAATAGAATTTATTAGAATTGGATTTAAATTATTTAAATGTTCCCAATGATGATGATTAAAATTGAATTGATTTAAATTATTATTAAGTTTCTTTGTAGTGAAAAAATTTGGTTGTTCATCAACAATTAATTTTTTATAATTATTTATTTCATAATAATCCCTTATTGGTATCGTGGATAAAAATCTTTTATTAATATTATATTTGTAAATAAATTTGAAACTATATTTATAAGTGTTATCCCTACAAATAAGATTCATAATTATGTTAACATATATTTATATTTTAAAAAAGATATAAGTACTTTTGTGTTTAATCTTTTGTAAAATACTTGCATATGCCTATATATATAGATATTTCACATTTCATAAATTTAAGTTTTATATATTACGATAATAAATTATAGCCAGTTCCGTGGAAAGTGATTAGACGATTCAACCTATAGAGATACCTCCATATAAAAACGCAGTATAGGTAGGGCAATATATATATATATATATATATATTGCCCTACTGTGTACACAAGATGATAGTATGCTTATAGCTTCATTTGTTGCAACTGTCATACAACTGTCTTACAAACGATACTACTTTGAAACAGAACTGTTACCACATTACCATGCATGTTCCTTTCCCTTTATATATAAATATATAACTAAAAGAAGTAAACAGAGTTACCATCTCCGGCTGTTCGAACCCCCGCCGTTGCAAAAAATAAAATTAAATAAAATAAAATAACAAGAACACAATTGCGAAACAAATGACCGTCGGAGAAAACCACACTACCTCCGATGGTGCCCAACAACAAAGCCATAACTAATTAATTAATTAATCCGCATTTGCCACTGGCAACTTGCCTCATCGATCAATCAAAAAGAAAACATATTTTCCTTTCGGAACACAGTTTGCCGTTTTCGTATACACGTTCGTACACTACGACAAGCAACACATAGTTTTTCCAGAGGATGGTGGTGGTGGTGGTGGTGTGTGACATACAACATTTGAATACTAAATTAAATTAAATTAAATTAAATAGATGCGGGGTGCGGATAGTAAGAAAAAAAAAATAATACCAGAAGGGAATTAAAAGAACCGAACACTGGAACATATGCATGCAATACAAACCTAGATACACCTAATTAGGAATTACCTTACAGTGTGCATCACGAGAAGAAAAATGTAAACTTCTAAATTCTAAAATGGTGTTGGGCTCGAACATGGAATAAAATATAACTGATCCATCGGCACAGTAATAACAGTACAGGCATACACGGAAAAATAGATCTATACATTTACATTTACATTTGCGGAAAAATTAAAGTTTTCAATTTTTTGGGTTAATACATCACACTATAAAAACAATATTTTAGCTATACGTTACTTGCACAACCGGATAATTTAAAGTATTTATCTTCCACAGCCCACACACCCCGGAACGCCCATGTATACATAGGTCTGTGGACATTCTCTCCCGTGTCCGTTTTAGGAAACTCAAGGTTAGTTGGTTTCGAAATAATTTTTTTTTTTTTTTTTTTTTGGTTTTTCTGTTAATCATTGTTCGGATAAACATCATGTTTTAATTACTCAGATTACAGAAACTGTCGTAGGACGCTATGGGAAAAATCTCACCATACGGGTTTTTTCGCAATTTTTTTCGTCAATTTTTGCTGAAAAAAGTTTCCTCGAGAGCGGTAAGTTTAAGAAATATTGAAAATATCTTCAATATTTTCAATCTTTTTTTTTCACTCTGTAATGTATGAACAAACTTTAATTTTTTTGGTTGTAAGTTGAATAATTTTCCAGTGAAAAACTTCTCTTCTCCCCTCTAATACCCCCCTCCCCTTTCTCTATTATTATGGTTGTATTTGTATTTGTATTTGTATTTGTATTTGTATTTGTATTTGTATTTGCATATATATATACATGTAACTTCCTTTCCACTATTTCTTACTTTTAATGTTCTTTTGCATTTTGTTTTTTTTTTAACTTAACCAACTGACAAATCTATTATTGCTTTTATTCCCTTTTCTCTTTATTTTATATCCCATTCGTTATTATATTTTTTTATTCACATATAATATAATAGATTATAACAAAATACACACATATCCACGCATACGCATATAAATAACATAGAGAGTAATTATTTTTAATAAATAAGTCGTTATGCCAAATTTATTACGTCCATACTCTAGTAATAGTAGTACGAATAGTACTACTAGTAGTAATAAAATGAGTATAAATAATATTACAAATTCAATGTCAAATAATTTCGTTAATACTCCTGTAGAATATTCTGATAGAGCAAGAGATACAATTAAAAAAAGATTATTACCAAATGTACGGAATAATCATCATAATCATCATCATCATAATAACAACAATAATAATAATCGTTCAACAAGTGATTCAAATAGTAATGCTTCATTTGTAAGTTCAAATATAAGTAATTATAGTAATGATAATAATAGTCTCTATTCAGATAGTTCATCATTGTTTTCACATCCAATAACTACAATAAGTAGTTTAACTTCATCATCACATTCAATACATGCAGCAAAATTCATTAGTACAATTAGTTTAGAAGATGCATTACCAAAACAATTTTATGATATGTATCAACCAGAATTTTTAGTATCAAATCCATCAAATTTATTACCTAATGGTAGACCAAAATTTACTAAGAGAGAATTAATGGATTGGGATTTAAATGATATTAGATCATTATTAATAGTCGATCAATTAAAACCTGAATGGGGCAATCAATTACCAACAATCATATTAAATAATAATAATAATTCTACTGCATCAAATTCAACAGCATTACCAACTTTCAAATTTCAATTATTACCATTATATTCTAGTGATAATTTCATTATTGATACTTTAGTCAATTCTGATTTATATTTAGAAGCAAATTTAGATTATGAATTTAAATTAACATCAGCAAAATATACAGTTGCTGCAGCAAGAAAAAGACACGAATTAATGAATCAAAATAACAATAATAATAATAATTTTAGAAATAATCAAGATCCAACAATGAATTTAACAAAACCTGAATGGAGAAATATAATTGAAAATTATTTATTAAATATTGCTGTTGAAGCCCAATGTAGATTCGATTTTAAACAAAGATGTTCAGAATTTAGAAAATGGAAATTACAACAACAAACAACAAATGAAAATTTTATTAATTTGAAAAAACCTGATATGCCTCCACCAAGTTTCGTACCATTACATGAAACAATGTCAAATGATCCACAAGCATCATCATTATTGAAAAAAACTTTAATGAAAAATTTAAAATTAAAAAATATCAATAATGATAATTATAACAATACTTTGCATAGTAATAATGAAAACAATAATGATTTCAATATTAACAATAATAACAATAATAATATTCAAAACACCAATCAAATTAAAAATGGTAAGATAAGTCTTACCAAGGAAGAAAAAACCACTATTTGGTCACATTGCCAAACATTAGTTTATCAAAGATTAGGTTTAGATTGGAAACCTGATGGAATTACAACAATGTAATTTTTAAAAAAGTCAAAATAAGAAACAAATATATATATATAAATATAAATTTAGTATAATGATTATTTTAAATAAACTAATATAATGAAAATAGAAATGTCGATTCAAATATTATTTAAGTGCTTTTTTTTATTATTAATTATTTTAAATTTTATCTAGTGTAATGTATGTAATTACATATGCATATTATTATTATTCTTATTGGTTATTATTATTATTGGTTATTATTATTATTATTATTATTATTATTATTATTATTATTATTATTAATATTTACCCAATTTACGTGCTTTTTCTAATGATTGTTCCATTAATTCTTCTGCATTCTTCTTCATTTTAGTACCTTGAAGTTTCATAAAAATTGGTAATAATGCCCAATTTAAAACACACCAAGCAGCTAAAATACCATAATTTCTACCTAATTTATGCCTTGATAAATCCAAAAAGATGACTTTATAAATATCTACACTTTGATGAATTGGCATTGCATAACCGTAACGGTAGAAATTACTATTTAATGCCATTGGATAGAATGAAACTGAAATGTTTAAAATAATGAAACTAATCAGCCAAAGTGCTAAATATTGTGAACCATAAGCAATAATCAAACCTACCATATTTTCATTTGCACCGCCTAAAGCTAACATTACTAACCAAGTGGACATCCAATAGATGAAGAAACCTGCTCTACCAAAAGCTGGAGTGAAATCTATTTGAAACATTGCAGATACTGTACAGAAAAACAATGACAAAAAGAATAGTGTAATTACAGAGATGACGATTCTATAAATGATGACTTGCTTTATCTTAACAGATTGTGCTACCATACCGTGAGTTTGACCCCAAAGAGCGCATTGTAAAAGGGTTAAAATCAAAACAAAAATAGATCCGACTTGTAAAGGACTTAATAGAGTTGCATTTTCAAAAGGTCTATAATCGATATAATTAAAACCGAAATTTCCTGCTGATATTAATTGTGTTGGGTTAATATTTTGTAAATTATTTGTTTCTATTATATTTGGTAAAGTAGTATTTAAGAAAATACTTTTATAGATAGCTTCAAAATTTGTTACGAAAGGTAAAATTGCCGAAACTAGATTAGTTGGATCTCTGCCACTTTCGTAATAAACGTTTACGAAATTTTCTGAAACGAATGGATCAGTTGAAATGTTTGATTCTAATGAATCAGTTAAATTATTTGTAAAATTTGATTTAAAATTTACACCGATCCAATAATCTTCATGATGAATTAATTTTAAAACTTTTCCATCAATTTCATTTATATCATTTAAATGATATTTTTCCATAAAACTTGATTGATTATAATAATGCCAAGTACCTGATAAAACTTTATTTGTATTATTATTATTATTTAATAATATTGATGTAGCTAAATTACCCATATCCGAGTCATCCTGGACGACGGCCAAGATATTAACTTTATGATAAAAATGTGGTCTATTATATGAAGCCCCCCAGTAAATACAAATAACAGTCCAACATAAAGCCATTAATACAGCACAAACGATGAAGAATTGTTTATAAATTTTAAATCTAATTGATTTCATTTCATTTGACCAAAAATCGTATCTTATAGGTTGATTATTGATATTTTTTTCATTATCATTACTATTATCATCATCAATAATTTCATTATTTGGATATGATAATGATTTATTAATATTCAAATGTTCTTCATTTGTGATAATATGTTGACGCAGGTTATTGGAATATTGAATAATATTAAATGAAGACATATTAATTATTAGTAATGTTGTAATAATTAATACAATTAGTTATGTTTGTAATTGCTTACTTTTATTATATAC
>JAJLTL010000205.1:0-12977 GCA_030568135.1 Vanderwaltozyma yarrowii
TAATAATAATAATAATAATAATAATAATAATAATAATAATAATAATAATAATAATGATTAAAAAAATTGGGGTAAATCATTTTTTATGGTAGAGTTTTTCTCCACCTTTTTCATCATTTCCGAGATTCGTCTTCTCCAGTTCAATCTTCTTAGATTTGTATATTTCTTATAGAGAGGCTGCTTCTTTTTAATTTTTAATGATAGAATTTATGGATATATCTTGTTTTTACTTAATATGTTTTAAGATCAGGCTAAGATCCGATTGTTCCGACATACAAAGAAGTAAATAATTACTTTAAGTTTTCGATTCGATTCGACTCGACTCGACTCGACTGGAAATGTGCAAAAATGGAACAAAGGAGAAGGGGGGGGGGGGGGTGAGGATGATCGCTAGAATAAAGAAAAGAAAATGAAGCATTCTAAAAACTATCTAGACGAGAAAGAGAGAAAGAGAGGGGAGGGACGGGGTTACAAAGTCCGATAAAATAAAAGGAATGACTTTAAAAACGATGATTCCTTTGTTTATCTTTTAATGTTGTACTTGAATATCCTCAAAGTAATAAACGATCTGGAAAAAATATGATATATATTTTGGTACAGATATATGTGTGTATACGAGATAATCAAATTAGGAAAGTTCCATTTATGCATACGTAAATTTATTTGTTTCTATGGCTTGCAAGAAACAAGTAGATATATCTTGTTGTTATTATTGTTAATTTTTGGTGGATCAAGTAATAAACACGCACACGTTAATTAATTAATTAATTAATTTCTTGTAATTCCAACGTCCCTTATTCGTATTACTAATGTATTGTTGTTTTTAGTTTTTTGTGCTTGTACGTTCATTTATCAAGAAATAGTTTTTTTGAAAGGAAAGAGGGGTATGTTTAAGATATTCCAGGGACATTGATCATTCGGCACTTACACAATTTTTATTCTATATGTTAACGTTTCCTTTCTCTTCTCTCTTTGTTTCTTGTGGTAGAGAATTAGCCGCTGAGATTGATAGTAATAAACTTTAATATATTTTTGTTGGCTCTGTATAATCGTTTGTTCTTTAAGAAAGAAAAAAATACGCATTATAAGCATTATTTTTTGGTTTTATTTTGTTACGGTGCCAACAAAAAAAGAAATTGGGGTAAATATGATGACACAAAGATGAAATTAAAATACAATACAATACACACATTTTTTTTGTGTAAGGTTTAAACTTAATAGAATAGAATATGTTTAAGATATAAACCAAAAAAAAGTATATAAGTTCGATTAATTTTTTAAATTAGATCCATAATTTATTATTCATTAGTTATTCTATAAAACTTTTTTTATTAAGTATTATTATTTATTGTAAAAAAAAACCAACTCAAAAGTTTATCTTTATTTTGTTTCTTTATTATATTTATATAAGAAGCTAATAACCAAAAATAATAATATTCATTAAATATTAATATATCACATTATATTTATATTAAACAAACAAAAAACAAAACAATAATTTTTTTTTAAAAAACAGAAATGTCAGATTTAGAAAATAACCCAACTCAACAATATTCTGATGATTATGAAGATGATCAACATATTAAAAGAATTTCAAATGATTCTTTAGGTAAAGTTTATACTGCTGGTGATAATGATGAATATATTTTCATTGGTAGACAAAAATTTTTGAAAAAAGATTTATATGAAGCCTTTGGTGGTACATTAAATCCAGGTTTAGCACCTGCATCAAGTCATAAATTTGCAAACCCTGCTCCATTAGGTTTATCAGCATTTGCATTAACAACATTTGTTTTATCAATGTTTAATGCACAAGCACAAGGTATTTCAATTCCAAATGTTGTTGTTGGATTGGCAATGTTTTATGGTGGTTTAGTACAATTAATTGCAGGTATTTGGGAAATTGCATTAGAAAATACTTTTGGTGGTACTGCTTTATGTTCATTCGGTGGATTTTGGTTAAGTTTTGGTGCAATTTATATTCCATGGTTTGGTATCTTAGAAGCTTATGTAGGAGAAGAGGATCAATTAGCTGATGCATTAGGATTTTATTTGTTAGGCTGGACTATTTTTACATTAGGTTTAACTATTTGTACAATGAAATCTACTGTTATGTTCTTTGGTTTATTCTTCTTATTAACAATTACATTTTTGCTATTATCAATCGGTGAATTTACAGGAAGTGTTGGAGTTAAAAGAGGAGCAGGTGTTATCGGAGTTATTGTCGCATTAATTGCTTGGTATAATGCATACGCAGGTGTGGCAACAAGACAAAATTCATATGTATTAGCACGCCCATTCCCATTACCAACAAATGACAAAGTGATTATTTAATGACAATTAAAAAAAAACAGAAAATAAAAGTTACCTCAAGTATTCTTGACTTCAGTTTTTTACAACTCAACTTTAATTAATGAATGAATTAAATTCTACTAATGTGTCATGACCCTTCCTTTTTAATTAATAACAAACAAACAAAAAAATACTCATTCATTTTTAAGGGAAAATTGTCAAGTTATTTAATTACTATTTATTCATGTCATTTATGACCTTTAATTTGAAATAATATTCTTATTTGTTCCTCTATTTTATTGTTATTATCATTTTTTAACAATTGTATAGTTGGTAACACCTTCCTCCGCTGCTAAGTTTGTTTTTACGTTTTTTTTTTTCGAACTCCTCCTAATAACGTTTCATGTAATACTTCTGATCATGAATAGTTAGTTATTTATTTTTACACTAAAATATTTTATAATACTCATTTAATAAATTAATTTGCATCTTTTAACTTTTATTTTATCCCCTTTTACATGCAATTGACTAACGTATTATATTATATTATATTGTATTGTATTGTATCATCATCGTTTTATATTTGTTCGACAGTTTCTTCGGCCGTGCTCCGGATCTTTGCTTTGACATATTTTTTTTTTTCACAGATTTTTACTTACACATTCCATTCTACACTGTGTGTGCGATTAAATTCCGCTATAAATCTTCATATTTTCTTTGGCACTTAATTATCTCGAAATTAGTATATATATAAAAATATTTGGAATGAAAAATAAAAATGAAAAATGGAATGAGGGAGTTGTTCATTAGAAGTGTATCTGATTATTTTTTCTGGAAAGCACTATCTAAAATAGGAATATCGAGATAAATATTCAAAAGAAAGATATATATATATATATATATATCCATAATTAATAAATAATGAGTTGGGATGGTTTTAAAAAGGCTATCAATAGAGCAGGTAACAATGTTATCATAAAAAATGTTGATAAAACAGTAGACAAAGAATATAATATTGAAGAACGTCGTTATAAAGTGCTACAAAAAGGTGGTGAAGCTTTACAAAAAGAATCTAAAGGTTATTTAGATTCAATTAGAGCAGTTACTGCTTCACAAGTAACTATTGCTGAAGTTATTTCAAGTCTTTATGATGATTCAAAATTTATAAGTGGTGGTGGTTATAATGTTGGTAATTATTATTTACAAGCTGTACAAGATTTCGATTCAGAAACTGTAAAACAATTGGATGGTCCATTTAGAGAAACTATTTTAGATCCAATTACAAAATTTTCAACATATTTTAAAGAAATCGAAGAAGCTATTAAAAAAAGAGATCACAAAAAGCAAGATTTTGATGCTGCAAAGGCAAAAGTTCGTAGATTAGTAGATAAGCCAGCAAAAGATGCTTCAAAATTACCAACTGCTGAAAGAGAATTGAACACAGCAAAGGATATCTATGATAATGTTAATGATCAATTAAAAACAGAATTACCACAACTAATTGCATTGAGAGTACCATATTATGACCCAAGTTTTGAAGCACTTGTTAAAGTGCAATTAAGGTTCTGTACAGATGGTTACACACGTTTGGCACAAGTTCAACAATACCTTGATCAACAATCAAGAGATGATTATGCTAATGGTTTGTTGGATGATAGAATTGCTGATTTATTGCAACAAATGACATCATTAGATATCTGTACATTAGGTTTTAAATAACACATATATATGTATATACACGTAGGAACCATTATAATTAATAATAATAATTTATACTTTTCAAAATAAAAATAATTTTGATTATATAAAATAAATATTGGATAATTTATTTAACTTTTAACATTTTTTCACCTGAAAACGATATTATAAGTTTATAATATATATCAATGTTTATCTCAGAATTATTTTTGTATTGCATTAATGCTAACACAAATAATTCAATCATTGTATTCACTTTTAGTATATTAAAAATTTTCAGATGGAAGATAAATTATTTTAAAAAAAAAGTTTATTATCCTACGAATATTTTATTCCCCCTCGAGTAATAATCAATGCTCATTTTATATATTTGTTCTGTCTTTACGATAAATTTTTTTAATGGTATTTATCCAAAACCTTAAATAAAGAAATAAAAATACAAAGTAAAATAAAAAAAACGAAAAGAATAAAATGATTGTTAATCTATATATAATTTTTCATTAAACTTTTAAAATTTTTCTAAATTGTATGCCAATTCTATCAGGTAACATTTTTGCTCCTCTTTCTCTCTCTTTCTCTCTTCTCTTTCTCTCTTTCTTCCTTTTCTTTTTTAAAAGTACAATTAATTTTCTTTTATAATATGTCCTTCGTTACAACACTTAATTTCTCTTACCCATTCACTATTCAATATTTGCTTAGAAGTAATACGTCTATTTGGAGCAGGATCTAACATTGAATAAATAACATTTCTACATCTCGCTCTTTTTAAGTGTTCAATTGGTGGATATCCATCTTTACATTTTCTACCTTTTAAATATTTTAAAAAAAATTCATCATCTTTTTGAGCTGTACCCCATAATTGACGACCAGTTCTCATTGCCATATAAATAACACCACAAGACCAAATATCAACAGGTCTTGGATCAAATTGTTCATGAGTATATTCTTCAGGAGCAATATAAGGAGAAGAACCACAAATACCATCACTTAAATGAATATTTTTTTCCCAAGCCATTTTAAAACATTCACTATTACCAAAATCTACAATTTTTAAAACTCCATCAGAAGTTAATAAAATATTTTCAGGTTTTAAATCTCTATGAGAAACACCCATATCATGCATATAATTTACACCTCTAATTAATTGTTTAAAAAAACAATCAGCTTCTAAATATTCTAATTTACCAGCTGCAATAATTAAAGTAAATAAATCACCACCTGAACAATATTCCATTACTTCAAAAAAATTATTATTTGAATCTTGAAATAAATCAAAAGTTTGAATAATATTTGAATGTTTTAACGATGATGAAATACAAAATTCTGAAGCTAATCTTTTTGAATATTTTTCAAAAGATTCAGTTGATTTTTTTTTAAATTCTTTTACAGCAAATAATTGTTTTTCAGATTTATTTGTTTCATTTTTTTTATGACAAATTCTAACAATACCAAATGCACCTTTACCAATAATTTCTTTACAACAACCATATTTATCACCAAATGATAATGATTTTTCATTTGTTGTTGATAATTTTGATTTTTTTATTGATATTGGATCAAATAAAGAAAGTGAAGTTGAATTATTATTTGTGCATGATGATGATGATAATGATGTTGTTGATGATGATGGGGTATTATTATTATTATTATTATTATTATTTTTTAAATTTTTCATTAAATTATTAAATAAAGTAGGTGGACAATTATTAGTAGTACATGGAGTAGGACTATTAGTACTATTATTATTTAATAAATCTTGTATAGCAGATCTTGCATTACCTCTAATTTTTGTATCATTATTACCCATCATTTTTTTAATCATAAAAGATAATTTTTCTTGTCTTTTTGAATTTTTTAATGAATGTTTATGATTACCATCATTATTTATTATAAATCTTTTACATTGAACATTATTTGTTGGTGTAGTCGGTATATTATTATTATTATTATTATTATCAATACTTGTTCGTATTTTATAATTGTTGTTATTGTTATTTTGAATATTAATATGATTTGTATTATTTAATAAAGTTAAACCAGATGAATTATTTGAAAAAGATGATGTAGATTCAGAAGAAGATTCAGTTGAAGATTCAGAAGATGAATAATTTGAATTTGATGATCTTGGAGTTTGTATATTAACTGAACTTGTTATATTTGTTGTAGTATTACTAGTAGTATTACTAAATAATCTATTAACATTTAATGAGAATACATTTTTCTTATTATTAATTGTATTAATTGTATTATTTGAATGTGATGAATGTGGTGGAGAATGTGGTGAATGTTGTGTATGATTATGCGATGAAGATATAATAGTTTCTGCCATTATTGTTTGTTTGTTTGTTTGTTTGTTGTACTATAATGTAAGTATGTATATATTTTTCTTTTTCTAGTATGATTTCAAAATATGATTTTCCTAATATATATATTTAACTTTACTATACTTTTATTTTGTTTAAAACAACAAATACAACAAAATACAACAATATAAATTAATATAATATTACTTATATATATGTTTTTTTATATTCCTTATTAATCAAACAATGAATAATACAAAAAAAAGCAGTTATTAATTAATAATGCTATTTATTTTATTTTATATTATATTGTATTATATTATATTACATTATATTATAGTAAAATAAATTTCAAATATTTGCTATATGCAAGAATTTTATTTACCATTTACATTACATTACATTACAATTTACAAAATTTGAGTATAAATTTTCCTGTTTAGTATCAAAGCGTATACAGAAAAAAAGAAAAATGATATTTTGCATTATAACTTTTCAATTTTTTTCGCAATGGTTACTACTTTAAAAGAAATTAAATTAAAATTAAAAAAAAAAATTGCCTAGTATAGTGAGTGAGTGGTATGGTAACTTTTCACTTTCACTTTCACTTTTGTTTGTTTGTTTGTTTGTTTGTTTGTGTGTGGTCATTATCAACGGCTATAAACGACATAACATTTACATTTACATTTACGGGAGAAGAGAAGAGAAGAGAAGAGAAGAGAATCTTTTGTTTTTTCGGTTTTCTCAGTTAGAAGGGCGGGGTGTGGGTGGGTGGGTTACTTAAGAACCTAAGTCGGGTGTCTCTTTTTATTTTTAATTTTAATCTTAATTTTTTATCCTTAGTAAATCATCACATCCCGTATGTCATCGGTTCAATATCTCAATCTCAATATCATTTTATCTCAATTACATAATAATGAATGGGTTTTTTCGTACAAAATATATATATATATTTGTACGTCATGTTGTGTCCGGGTAATGGGTTTGGTACTAGTTCATAGTGTATAAGAAGCAAAACGTTTTTATGGAGGGCGTGTGGTCTAGAGGTATGATTTCCGCTTAGGGTGCGGGAGGTCCCGGGTTCGATTCCCGGCTCGCCCCTTTTCAAACAACTTAATACAAAGTATATATACCCTCTATTATATTATTTTTTTTAGTTTTTTTTTAATTATTGCTAAACTAATAAAAAGTTATCCGGATAATACGGGAAAGAATTTATATATAGTAAGTTAAAAGGTTACGTCCTCTTCTTCCTCCTTCCAATAATAGATAAGATTACGATTAAAATATTTAAAATATTTAAAAACTCTACACTACACTACACTACACTACCTTAAACCCTATAATTACTTTATAAGAATCAAATAGGGTTGGGTTAATAATTAATTAATATTTCATTTATATAAAATAAAACTGTAACGAAACTGAGAAACTGAAACCGAAAAATGAAAAATAAAAAATGAAAAAAAAGGGGAAACAAAAACAAAAACAAAAACAAAAAATTTTGTTGTTTACAAACGGACCAATGAAAATACAAAAAAAGGTCATTCATTTTATTTGCTTTTAATTTTTCGTAAAATAAAAAATATTTCATATTTCATAGTAGTAGTAAAATTTAATCACTCAATTGTTATTGTTATTGTTATTATGTTTTACTTAACCATTTGATGTGATTTCATTTCACCCCGCCACTTCTTTCTCTCTGTCCCCCCCCCCCCAACCAACCAACCAACCAACCTCCTGTACAGTGCGGTACTGTATATACCACACAGAAAGGAAAATCTTCTTCTTAAGTTTATACTGAAACTAAATCGTGTGACCTTTTTTATTTTTTTCACAATTGCCCACCCACTCCCACTAAAATGTGTGTAATTTAATTACGTAGTTTTCATTTATTTTGGTAATTATATCATCGGGATTAGAGGAGAACAACTACACAAACACACTAAACATAATATAAAAATTGTGTTTTGTGGTAGTGTTTTTGAGTATCTCTCTTTTCACGAATGAATGATCAAAATAGAGTTTTTTGTGGATAAATTAAGTTTTAGCAATACAATTAAAGGTAAAGTAAGGTATCTTTTTTTTTTTGAATGAAAAAAAAAAAAAAAAAAAACAATAATAAAATAATAAAATAATGATGATGGTATACCTCCTACCTACCTAGCCTAGCCTAACTACTTCCCCTCCCTCCCGTCCGTGATCGCTCTATAAACTAAAGTAGGTAAATCACACTGGAAACAAAAATAAAGATCATTCTTGCTCGTTTCTAACAAGATCTAACTAAAAGCTCATACTACTTAATTACACTTTCGATGAATGATGATCGATGATATTAATTAACTAACTAACTAACTAACTAACTAGCTAACTAAGTATATCCTATCATATCATATCTTAACAATAACACAAATAAACAAAAATGGATGATGATGATGATAATGGATAAATGAATAAAAAATTATAAAGCCTTTTAAAGAATTTGTCCCTTTTCTTATATATTAAAATAATAAAAATCTTTTAAATGAATGGAATATAATGAATGATCAATTAATATATTATTATGTTTTAGGAGTTATTTTAGTATAATTCTTTTGTCCAATCCAATCCATTTTAATACATTTTATTATTTTAATTCATTTTTAATATTTTATTATTTTAATATATATATATATTCTTTTGTAAACTATTTAAGCTTAAAGTTTAATCTTAATTTCAACTCTTACTCTTACTCTCACCTCTCTCTCTCTTTAAACTTTTTCCTTCCCTTATTTTTTTTTTTTTTTAAAATTATATTTTATATATTGTCTTTTTTTGTATTCGTTAAAATATATATATATATATATATACATAAAGAAAGTATACTAAAAGTTTTAAATAAAATATAATACAATATAATATAATATATTTTTAATATATTATAAGTTAGTTTACAATAAAAAGAAAATAAAGAACTTTTATTATATTTTTTTGCATTTATTTTTATATATATATATTTATAACGAATTATAACGAACAATATGTCATCAACAGTATTATCAAATTCAACAAAAAATTTAATTATTAAAAAAAATTTTAATAATAATCTAAAAAAATTAATTTTAATTAATAATTTACGTTATTATACAAATTCTGAAAAAACTTTAAAAGAAAGATTTGCTGAAATTTTCCCAGAAAAGGCAAAAGAAGTTAAAGAATTTAAAAAAAATTATGGTAATGTTATTATTGATCAAGTTAAATTAGAACAATCTTATGGTGGTATGAGAGGTATTAAAGGTTTAGTTTGGGAAGGTTCCGTATTAGATCCAGAAGAAGGTATTAAATTTAGAGGTAAAACTATCCCAGAATTACAAAAAGAATTACCAAAATCTATTGATGATTTAGGTAATGAACCATTACCTGAATCAATTTTTTGGTTATTATTAACTGGTGAAATTCCAAATGAAACACAAATTAAATCATTTTCTGCTGATTTAGCTTCAAGATCAGAATTACCTGAACATGTAATAAAATTATTAGATAATTTACCAAAAAATTTACATCCAATGGCACAATTTTCAATGGCTGTTACTGCATTAGAATCTGAATCAAAATTTGCAAAAGCTTATGCACAAGGTGTTTCTAAAAAAGATTATTGGAATTATACTTTTGAAGATTCTTTAGATTTATTAGGTAAATTACCAGTTATTGCTTCAAAAATTTATCGTAATGTATTTAAAGATGGTAAAATTGGTAATATTGATCCAAATGCTGATTATGGTAAAAATTTAGCACATCTATTAGGTTATACAAATAAAGATTTTGTTGAATTAATGAGATTATATTTAACTATTCATTCAGATCATGAAGGTGGTAACGTTTCTGCTCATACAACTCATTTAGTTGGTTCAGCATTATCATCACCATATTTATCATTATCTGCTGGTTTGAATGGTTTAGCAGGTCCATTACATGGTAGAGCTAATCAAGAAGTATTAGAGTGGTTATTTAAATTAAGAGAAGAAGTTAAAGGTGATTATTCAAAAGAAACTATCGAAAACTACTTATGGGATACATTAAATTCTGGTAGAGTTGTACCAGGTTATGGTCATGCTGTATTAAGAAAAACAGATCCACGTTATACAGCACAACGTGAATTTGCATTAAAACATTTCCCAGATTATGAATTATTTAAATTAGTTTCAACTATTTATGAAGTCGCTCCAAAAGTTTTAACAAAACATGGTAAAACTAAAAATCCATGGCCAAATGTTGATTCTCATTCTGGTGTATTATTACAATATTATGGTTTAACTGAAGCTTCATTCTATACTGTATTATTTGGTGTCTCAAGAGCATTCGGTGTATTACCACAATTAATTACTGATAGAGCTTTTGGTACAGCAATTGAAAGACCAAAATCTTTCTCAACTGAAAAATACAAAGAATTAGTTAAATCAATTATTGAAAAAAATTAATTAATAAAATGAGAAAAAATTAAAATAAAAAAACATATATCATTTTACTGTAAGCAATTTTAATTATTCTTTGATAGACTAATTAAAAAAATCAATTTCCATATTCAATTTTTAAGCAGAAAGAAAATTCAGATTTTACAAAAATTAAAAAAAAAATTAAATACATGTAACTCATGATTACTGCTATTTTACCTATCCCTCATATATATATATTATATATTATATATTTATCCTATGATTATAATGAATGATGAATATTTATTTATTTACTGACAAACTATTAAATTTTCCTTTTACTACACCTTTAACGTAAAGAACTATCTGGCCCTGAATAACATAATGTAGCAATATGGCATACTCAATTAAAAGGTCCTTTATTTTTGTATTTCTAGGTAAAAAAGAAAAAGGGTAACTTTCAAAAAAGACCTGTATATTAGTATATATGCATATTTTAAAAAGTAATGGTAGAATATATATTTAACCTCAAGAGAGTAATCACATATATATATATATTTGTATGTGTGTATGTGTGTGTGTGGTATTGTTAATTACAGGGGTGGGGGTACATACTTTAATATTCAACTTTTTGAGGTGAGGCTCTATATTTTGCTTGTTACCTGTCACGATAAAAAAATAAAACTATTCTTAAGAATTAATTAACGACCATTAGAATCAAATATATATATAATATACCTTGAAGGATCATAACTAATATTTGATATGTAGAAAAAAAAAATTTATAGTCTTAATAAAATACGTTTTGGTGTTTAAACCAGGAATATTGAAATTTATTAACCAAATAATAAATAAATTCTAAATATGGTCAAAATAGCAATTATAACTTATTCTTTATATGGACATATTGATAAATTAGCAAAAGGTCTCCAAGATGGGATTGAGTCTGTAGGAGGTAAAGCCGATATATATAGAGTGGCAGAAACGCTATCTGATGAAGTTCTAGAAAAGATGCATGCACCTGAAAAAGATGAAAGCATTCCAATCATCACTCAAGAAATTTTGTTAGAATACGATGCATATTTATTTGGTATTCCAACAAGGTATGGTAATTGTTCTGCACAATGGTGTTCATTTTGGGACCGTACTGGTGGATTATGGGTACAAGGTTTGTTAAGTGGTAAAGCCGCCGGTTTTTTTGTTAGTACTGCTGGTATTGGTGGTGGACAAGAAAGTACAATAAAAGTTTGTTTAAACTATTTAGCTCATCACGGTATTATATATATACCATTAGGATATAAAGATACTTTTGCTGAACTGGGGAATTTAAAAGAAATTCACGGAGGTTCACCTTGGGGTGCTGGTACTTTAGCTGGCGCAGATGGTTCTAGAGCACCATCTGACTTAGAATTAAGAGTGGCCAAAATCCAAGGTAGAAATTTTTATGAAATTGTTAATAAATTGTATCCATCCGTGAAACATACTGAACCTGAACATACCAAGGGTGTGCAAAATATTGGTGTTCAAAATAAGAAATCAACTGTCGTCGCAAATAAACCTAAGCCTAAGCCTGATGAAAAAGATAAGAAATCAAATATATGCTGTTTAATTATGTAATTTAATCTTTTAATAATCTTTATAATAAAAAATAGAAACTAATATATATATATCTATATATATGCTAGTGATCATGTTAGAAGGATGATAATAGTAGTATAGTATTATCTTCCGATCATAATATACGATTTCACTTTTTGTGGTTAAAAAACTGCTTTGTTATGGGTAAACATATTCTAGCACCAAATCTGGATATTTTCCAAAACGCACGAAATCTCTGAAATAATGATTTGGAAATAAGCTAAATTTTAGTTGGATCAAGAGATATATAATTAAACAAAGTTATTTTTTTTCTATCTTATTGAAAAGGATTATTTTGAACCTATCTCAACAAGTATAATTAAGGTAAAAATATCTAGTTCATACAATACAATAATTATGTCTTTAGATTCTACTTCAATGCAACCTGTTTCTTATGTTGGTTTTGATACCATCACTTCACAAATTGAACACCGTTTATTAAAGAAAGGTTTTCAATTTAATATTATGGTAGTTGGTCATTCAGGTTTAGGAAAAAGTACTTTATTGAATACTTTATTCTCTTCTCATTTGATTGATTCTTCTACTGGTGAAGATATTACTACTTTACCTATCAGCAAAACAACAGAAATTAAAGTTTCATCTCATGTTTTGCAAGAAGATAGAGTACGTTTAA
>JAJLTL010000206.1:0-12975 GCA_030568135.1 Vanderwaltozyma yarrowii
CTGACTTTTTAAGACTACTGTATGCATTCCACCAAGTTGGTATTCATTTCTCTTAGTTACTTATGCTGGTCATATAATAGTAACAAAAATTATTTAAAATATGTTAATGATGAATTATATAAATATATATATATTAACATAATATGGTATTAATAATTGAATATATGTTAGCATTATGAAATGGATTTTGTTTCAAACAAAAACCTTAGGGAAATAGGTACAAAATATTAATACACAATAAAATCATTACTTGAATCGACTAAAAAGTTATCATAATCTTTAGCCTCTAATACCTGTTCTATATACTTTAACCTTCTCGTGGAATTAATTGCCAAATCTAAACCTTTCTTTGCCAGCTCATCCAAAATCTTAAAAAAATGACTGGTTAAATTTTTCTCTCCAATTACAATCGAAGATATTGTGCCGTAATAAATTGCCCAATGACACTTTGCACCAATTGAATTTGCATATGGTATACTATACCATGCTTCTAACGTGTCTTCTAAAATATTATTGATCTCTCTTAAATTTTCTTCACTGTTATCTAAGAAGAATACTCTTAAATACATCTTGACAGAGTTAACATCCAATTGATTACATTTTTTAATTGTAAAACGTAATTTATAATCATCAACTCCTTTTAATTCACTATTGTCGGTATCTACTGGGAAAGCTTCATCTAATTGTGAAAGCATTGAAATACCAAACTGATGTAAATGTTTTCTCATATCACTATTTGTATTTGTAAATTTAAACTTGATAAAATTTATACCTGATAAATTTATATCCTTTTGTTTCCATCTAATCAATTCTGAAGTGATTTTTCTACAAACCGGATATATGGATGTGGCACATCCGATTGATAAATCATATTTACCAGATAATATATGAAATGTTGGAAATGGATCAACGTTATAAACAATATTCAAAGCATTAACCGAGGTTAATAGACCACCGTTATCAGCAGCGATATAAGCACAAACTTCGGTACGGCAGAATAAAGCATTTGTCATCCCAAATAAAGCAAAGGCAAATCGACCCTTTTCTGTTATTAAAATATCATCTTTGAAAAATGCTAATGCCTTTTTCAATAATAAATAAAGGCCACTTAAATGTGAACGCCAATCTGAATTAAGACCTGTTGAATGAGGAGAAAATAATAAACCAACAGAAAATGCTAATGCATTACATTCAATATAATCATCACATACATTAATTCTTTGATTCATTATATCTAAACAAGGTTTCATACTTGGGATTCTTACAAAAGTATCCCAAATAGCTGATAAATCGGACAAACCTTGTTTATGATAAAAATCTTTCATAAATGTCGCTACTGCGTATCTCATTACAGAATGAATTATAGGATAATCTTCGTCTAATACTTTTAACATGTTCATCAAAGCATTAAATCGTCCTTTTGGGAATAATGAAAATTGGCCAACCCCAAATGTAATATGATTAACTGTCCAAATAAAATTTAGAAAATTAATATCATCAATTGGTATATAGCTTAAGCTGTCAATTGAATTATTTTTTAATTTTGCTGAATAGTATTTATTTATTGGATCCAATTCAGAAATCATTGAAACAATTGATTCCCATGATGATGTTCTTGAAGAAATATTAATTTTATTATCCATCGGCGAATAAACTAATTCAGGAGCTGATTGTTTTGAATCAAAATTTAATAGATTTAAAATTTGTAAATTTGTTTGTGGGAAAAATATATCACTATCTAATCTTTGAGAATCGAAATTTTTATCAAGTACTAGAAAATCTTCTTTTTGTGCAGTTGTATTATTATTATTATTATTATTATTATTAGTATTAGTGGGTGTTGCATGAGGAACTTTATTATCTCTGGGTATTACTGATGAAGATGCAGATGAAGATGCAGAAGATATTAATGAAGATGCAGAAGATGCAGTAGGTGATGCAGTAGATGATGAAAATGAAGGTGTTGTAACAGATATTGGAGTTGGCATAGAATGATTTGTATTCGTATTTGTTTTTTTAATATCAATAGTGTTATTAAAAATATTTCTTTTTTGCTTTTTCTTTTTAATCAAATTTTTTTTACCTGTAATTGTTGTTACTGTATTTTTCTTATTTGGATAACTTGATATTATATTTAAAACAGATGAATTTTGTAAATTAATAACATTTTTTTGTTTATTATTATTTGAATTATGCGTATAATTATTTTGATTATTTTGAATATAATTATTTTGAATATTATTATTAGTGGTATTATTAGTGGTATTATTAGTGGTATTATTAGTGGTATCATTTAAATTTGAGTAAGGTGCACTTATAAAATTTAATTTATAAACACAATCTTTACCTTTTCTAGTACATTTTTCACAACTAGGTTTTACTTCATCACATTTTGTATGAGATTTCTTACATTGTAAACAACCATTTCTTGAATAGTACGAAGTATTATTTTTTTTCTTTGATGAAATCATTTTTTTGAACTTTTGTTTTTTTTTTTTAAATTGGAAAAACTTCTTAATAATTAATTACCCATAAGTATATATTATTAGTTCGTATTATAAATCTTTTATATTATTTTTCTTAGGGGAGAAAGTTATCACAATAAAGGTTGATGTTGTTTGTATAACTTGAAAAACAAACAGACACAACAATAACAAAAAATAATGTTCCCTACAATATCATTCAGTATTATTTATAAGAAGTTACTTATAATATAATAATATTTTAATATTTTTTTATTTCCAAAAGAATAAAAAATTAAAAAAGAAAGTACTGAATGTTAAAATGTACCGAAAAAAAAGGAATCTAGTGAAAAAAGTGTATAGGAACAAGGTCTTAAAGAATCTTATAACAGCGAAATAATAATTTTAGAATTATATTTAGATTTATTAAGCAAAAAAGAGAGAAATATCTAAAGGAAAAGTGTGCTATATTTATTAATACATTAAATTTATTGCATAGAAAAACTATTTCAAAAATATTTCAAAATTTGTCTATGGACCGATTCGGCAGTTAGAAACTAACGCACTGTTTCCTGAAATTTAAATTTAAAAAAAAAAAGTATAGAAAAAAAAAAGGTCACTAAAACTAAATTAACGCTACAAAGAAGGTAAAGAACAACGCTGGGCATTATTGGTGGTACTAGTGGTACTAGTGGTACCCGTTCAAGTTAATATGCTGTTTTTTCAGGTAATTTTAATACATGTTTTTCACATGTATATGTGTGTGTGTGTATATAAAGCTATTAATACGACCAGGAGTATTTAGAGATGTGGTAATAAGTAACTTGCAATATAAAATGTATAAAAAAAAATACCTGTTAAAAAATAAAAGGGCAAATAAGTATAATAAAAATACGGTAAAGCATTAACATTTACATAGTTTATTCAGTATCATTCTTGCTTTTACACATAAAATATTGTATGTACTGTACTATACTATACTATATAATTAACTCGAATTCGAAATTCGAAAGTGAAATTTTGTAATATTTTCGTCCGAAAATTGTTATATCCGACAACTCGAAAGTTTCCGTTTTAAGTAATTAAGGTAATTTTTTTTATGTATAACATATACTCATAGGATATATGACCTAATGGGGTATATATATATATATCCGTTTTTGGTATATGTTTGCTAATTCTTTTTCCACTCAAGTTGGCATATGTATTTAGCCAAATGTGACAAATATATATATTAGCACAATTCATAATTGCACGAATATAGCAGAGCAGGTAAGTGGTTACAAAAATAGATTATTCATAATATACAATTGCAAATGGTATAATAATAGAAACAGCACAGTAGTACTACTACAAAATAGGAGATATCGCTTTAAACACCCAGTTATCTCCACCCCATCCCTTCCGTCAGTCTATAAATAAATAAATATTTTTCTTGTTAATTTTTTTCTTTCTTTCTAATGCAAATTCTGTCACGTGAAATGCACATGGTCAGATCACGTGCATTAATTAATTTTTTTTCTTCCACGGATAATGGAAAAAACAACTTTTCTTTCCGACACCGCTGTTCCATTTTTCTCTTATCTGAAAAGTAAACAAAAGTAAACAAATGGAAAAAAATAAAATATATATTTTTTTATCCAACGGACAATTTTACAAAATCCGGTGCCGTGCGCTAAAGTCATGAATTTTTATCTTCTTCGCTCCATAATAGAAATTCCATAAAGTTTGTTTTGGTTTTTCTTTTTCCCCATCTTTTAATGATAAGAAAAAGTGGTGTTTAATGTGCGCTATATCGATGTTACCCTCTCCGTTTCACCCAGGGTGCTTTTGATTCTTTTTCCCACAAAGAAGCTAGCAGATTACTATTAGAGGTAATCTATGGCTTAAACTAGCTGTTCTAAAATGGCGAACTCCAAGTTATCGTTTGCCTGAAAGAAACAACAGATAGTGCTTCTACTCTACTCGACTCTACTCTAATCTAATCTAATCTAATCTATAATGGTACTATCTGAATATGTATATCTAATGTATTTGCAAAAAAAGAACCAAGAATTAAGAACTAGGAAGGGATCGACATTCATGAATACTAATAGTAATAGTAATAGCACTTGTGCTATTACTATTACTATTACTTTCCCTTGTAAAACTCACATTCGCAGTCGTTTGCACCTCTCTTGCAAAAACTATCCTTTGTTATTCAATTACTGTCGTAAAAATTTAGTTAATTAGTAATTACAAAACTAAATCCAAAGCTAAATGGTCATGCATTTTATCTTGTTCGAACACACATTTTTGCTCTTTTTCTCATATATTACATCTCCCAGTACGGACACTTGTTGTTAGGCAAATAATTATTTCACTTTCCTACGTGCGTTTCTTCCACTGTCGCCCTCTCCGAAAGAAAAAAAAATAATTTCTTTTCTCTAAATGTGAAGGAAAAAAAAAATAATTGGAAAAAGGAAAAAAAAAAATAGAACGTCAGCAGGATCTCGAATATAATGGAATGGAATTGTTAGCTTAGTAGTGCTATTTCAATTACACTTACAAATCGTATTTTTCATCAATCATGAACTATCTATCTTCGAAGAGAGGGGCTGGTATATCTCCTTGCTTTGCTACTGAATAGTCTAGATAACGTATCATGATATTTTTTTTTGCAATCTTTCGTTCTTCCTTGCTTAGTTAGATGTTATCGTCTTGGTTATGCTATGTTTATCATTCCTGTTCTTCGAATATACTCGGTTGATGAGGATGCTTTTTTTTTCCATTTATTTTTATTTTTATTTCCAGTATTATTTTAGTCCATCAGTGGCGCTAATCACTATGGTCATGATTATTATTGAATGAAAAAAAAAAAAATAATAATAATAGATGTTTAAAGCAACTGATCGGTTAATAATACACTATTTGCTCAACTGATACCCCCCCTCATACAAACAAACACACACATATATATATAGACTTGTTGTAATATTCTTATTTTATATTTTTTTTGTTCTCTTGGTATTATGTTTTTTTTGTAATTGGTTTTTTCATTTTATAATGACGTAAAAAACAGTAACATACAGTACAGTATATAGTATAATATAATATAATGACTGTAAGAGAAATTGAAAGTGATAGCTCAAGGTCTGTCACTGAGAGTGTACAATATGAAATCACTCCTTTCTATAGTAAATTAGATAAAGGTAAAGATAATATTGATTTAGAAAATGCACAAACTGTCGTTTCTGATAATTCAAATGATAACAGTTCACAAAATTATGTCATCGACGATGATGGTAAAGTGGAAGGTACACGTTTGAAAAAAGATTTAAAAGCTCGTCATATTTCAATGATTGCTATCGGTGGTTCATTAGGTACTGGTCTTTTGATTGGTACTGGTACTGCATTGAGAACAGCTGGTCCTGTTTCAATCTTAATCGCTTATGGTTTCGTCGGTACCTTGGTTTTCTTCACAATGGCCGCTTTAGGTGAAATGGCTACTTATATCCCATTGGATGGGTTCACTAGTTACGCAAGTCGTTATTGTGATCCTGCATTGGGTTTCGCTGTTGGTTATTCTTATTTATTTAAATATTTCATTATTACTCCAAACCAATTAACTGCTGCTGCACTGGTTATTCAGTATTGGGTTGATAGAGATACTGTTAATCCTGGTGTTTGGATTACAATTTTTTTAGTTGTAATCGTAGCAATTAATACTGTGGGTGTAAAATATTTTGGTGAATTTGAATTTTGGTTATCAAGTTTTAAAGTTTTAGTAATGTTAGGTGTTATCTTATTTTTATTCATTATTATGTTAGGTGGGGGTCCAACTCACGACAGATTAGGTTTCAGATATTGGAAAGATCCTGGTAGTTTTAAAGAATATAGTACAAGTGCTGTCTCCATCGATGGTGCAACTGGTCAATTCGTTTCTTTCGTCGCTGTATTCGTTTATGCTGTCTTTGCCTATTTAGGTATCGAATTAACTGGTATTGTTGCTGCTGAAGCAGAAGATCCAAGAAGAAATATTCCTCGTGCTGTTAAATTAACTTTATGGAGAATTCTATTATTCTATATCATTACAATTTTCTTACTAGGTATGTGTGTCGCATATGATGATCCAAAATTAATTGCTGCTGCAAGTGCCACTACATCGGCCGCTGCTTCTCCATTCGTTGTTGCTATTGAAAATTCAGGTGTCAAAGTTTTACCAGATATTTTCAACGTCTGTGTTTTAATGTTTGTTTTCAGTGCTTGTAACTCAGATTTATACGTTGGTACAAGAAGTTTATACAGTTTGGCTATCGATGGTAAAGCTCCAAAATTTTTTGCAAAGACAAATAGATGGGGTGTACCATACAATGCTATGGGTGGTTGTATTTTATTCTGTTGTTTAGCTTATATGAATGTTTCTTCAGGTTCAGCAGAAGTTTTCAATTATTTTGTCAACGTTGTCTCCATCTTTGGTATAATGAGTTGGATTGCTATCTTCATCACTTATCTTTACTTCGATAGAGCAGTTAGAGCTCAAGGTATTGATAGATCAACATTTGCTTACGTTGCACCATTCCAACCATATGGTAGTTACTTCGGATTATTTTTCTGTTGTTTAATTGCTGTGATTAAAAATTTCACTGTTTTCTTAGGTGATACTTTCGATTACAAAAATTTCATCACTGGTTACATTGGTTTGCCTGTATTTTTTATTTGCTTTTTTGGTTACAAATTTTATTATAAGACTAAGTTTGTAGACCCATTAGAGGCCGACTTATACAGTTATAAGGCTGCTATCGATCGTGAAGAAGAAGAAGGTAAGATAAAAGAACTAGAAAGACAAGAAAGATTAAAACATTCCAAAAAAGATTTCACTTGGTTTTATGAAAAATATTTGGGTTTCTTATTCTAATTTGAACGCCCTTATTAACAACATTATAATTCCCATAAATAATAACTCAACTATTCACAATTTTGCATAACTTTAAATATTCCCAGATCTGAGGATATTTTAATCATTCCTATTTAACATTTTATATATACAAGTTTAGAGTAAATAAATTTTTCTGCATTAATAATTTTTTTTATAAAAATATTTTTTTTATTCATCGTTTAGAATTTTAATTCGTATCCCTTGTATAATTTAAACCCTTTTAAGTATTTGATTCAATTGTTTGGTTTATAGTTAGAAAATATGTCTAAAATATTTTTTTTTTTGAAATTGATTATTTATTATTAGTAGCATTTTATATACTATAGTTTATATACTATTATACAAATTAAAAGGAAAAGAGAAAATAATTAATGAATATTATTGTTGTGATGTGTCTAATCAAAGTATTTATGACATGATCATATCAAATACTTTTCTAGCTCTGGATTTTTCTTCTTGTTCTTCCTGTTCTGGTTCTACTTGAGCAAATCCTTCTTGTTTTTCAAGTTTGGCTGCTTCATTTAAAGCAACAGCACTTGCTAATTTGTGGTTTCTTAAGAATAGAGCAGATCCCAATAATGTAGTACAGAAACATAGACCAACGATACATAACAATTTTTGGGTATAACGGTAAGCTAAAACAACAGCTTGTCTTTCAGCAGTTTCCCAAGTGTACGTAATGATAAAGGTAAATGGAGAACTATAAGCTTCAGCAGCTAATGTTTCGTTAGTCATTCTCTTTGAAATTTCATTAGGTAAGACATTAGTCCAAATAGCACCTGAAACAGCAGCACCAACAGCGGAACCAATGTTGTACATAGCTAAGTACAAGGCAGTGATAACAGCCATCTTAGAATGGTATTTAGCTGAAGCTTGAATGGAAGCTTGAGTAGTGTAAGTGAAGAAACCAGCACCAAAACCTAATAAACATAAGGAACCGATGATACCAGAATGAGAGTTAGAGTTACCACGGAATTGAACTAACAAACCGAATGCAATAAACCAACAAACAACACCAAAGATGATAAATGGTTTGGTTCTTCTAACCTTAACGACAACTAAACCTAATAAGGTACCAGTGATAACAGAAACGAAAGAATATAATGATGTGATTCTGGTAGCAGATTTGATTGATTCATGGACACTGACAATTAAGACTGTGTACATATAATCACCTTGCATATACCAAATAAAGTTGATGTGGAAAGCGATAAGCAAAGCAAAGAAAATACCTCTGTCTTTAATTAATGCCCATGGAGTCAATGGATGTCTTGAAAATTTAACTTCCCATAAAATAAATAATGGTAAAGCAACACACCAACCAATAACTTCTGGAGCAATAATACTACCAGATTTCCATTTGGATTCTAAACCACCAGCTAAAGTAAATGGAACTAAGATACAACCGAAAGTAGCACATAATAACAATAAACCTAAAGAATCTAATCTCCAGAAGAAAATTTCAATGATGTATTCTTTTAGGGACATTTCTTTCAAGAAAGAACGTTCATTCTTTAACTTTTCAGGAGCATTCTTTCTGGCTAAATATCTCATGTGTAACAAACAACAACATAATGGAATGGCAGATAATGGCAAAATGAATGCCCACATACCGATACCCCATTTCCAGTTACCGTTGACAGCTGTAGTAACACTACCAGAGATCCAAGTATTGATGATGAAAGGTAAAGCAGGAACGAAAGAAGCAAACAATCTCCAGTTTAAGTTGGAGAAATCCATTGCGACAATTTCTAGTGTTAAGACAACACCGGTGTAACCTAATTGATAGAAACAACTACCAGCAGCAAATCTTGAAACATTAGTAGCTTGAGATTCAATGATAGTACCCATAGAGTAGAAAACGATACCGATGATTAAAATAGTTAATCTACCGAACATATCAGAAGCTCTTGCGTAACAAATTTGACCAGCAGCGGCAATAACTGTAGTGATACAATTAACGGTAGATAATAAAGAATGTTGAGCATAAGAAGAAGTAGCGTAAGATTGGTAAGTATAACGAACGTTACCATCTAAACCGTAAGCGTAAGCGACCAAAAAAATAGAGAAAAATAACATTGCTCTATACATTGGAGAATTATATTGTTCAGCGTATACTTCGATGTTATTAACACCGGCATCTTTTTGAAATTCTTCATCAGTAGATGTTGAAACAGCTGTAACTTGAGCAGTTAAAACATCATCCTGTTTTAAATCTTCCTTGTGATCAGAATTGGTGGAAGACATGGTATGGTTTGATTATAGATACTCTTTATCTTGTTTTCATATAAAATAGATGGAACTAAAAGCAAAAGAACCAATTCCAACTAAGACAACTAAAACTTTCTAATTCAAAGAATCCTTCAATTATGCTGATACAGCACAGGCTTATATACGGTTCAATTCAATTCTTTCTTCAACTCATCTCAACTCATCTCATCACTGCTCATCCCTCTTGTTACTTCAAATCCATTGCTTTTTTTACATTAAAAAAAAAAAAAAAAAGAAATTTCACCATGTATTTGCAATTGAACGTACCTTCATAAGGCAGAAGTTTAAAGGTACATACAAGGTTACATTATAATATTTTTAATCATTTTGCTACATAGCTTCCAGCCTCTCTTAAGAGTTCTTCAATAATTCTTAAAGAATCAGTGTAATGTTAAGAAAAAATGGCCACATTTTTACTCAGTCTCCCCTCTTACGTGCATCTTGAAGCATCTTACACAGTACTTAAGCTCTTTATTTTTCAGCTTATTGCACCCCATTTTATTCAAATTAGGAAACCTTAATGAAAAATTTTCACTGAATATATTGTTTTTTCGGAATTTTTCCACATGTTCGAGCAGGTCAGATCTGGCAGCGCTAGCATTTTCCCACGGTTATCGAAGGGAAAAAAGAAAAGAGACGCTTTTTTATTTTAAGGTTCCCAAAACATTTCATCTCAGCTCAGCAGGTTGTAAGAGACGGTTTCGACTTAAAAGGGGAATATCTTCCAATTAGAAGTGTTTACCTTTTCCGAAACTATTTTGTTTTGGTTTTAATTCCTTTTTATTTATTTTTGTAATGTAAGCTGATTATCAACCAAGGTAAGTATTAGGTATAATGGATATCTATATATCGTTGTAATGAATGCAATCCAGTAATTAATTTGGGTGCTGTTATTATGATGAATACTAGTACTATTTTCAATCCTTCTGCACTAATAGACCCTTCTTAAAGTCTTGATATGAATGATATCTGTAAACACTGTTATTGACGTAAGGCTGCGCTACCGGATGAAGGTAAAAATGTGTATTGCACTTGTCACTGATGTACTATGAGCTAAAGGATTCCCTTATAATGTATGTGAACTAAACAACAAAAATAAGAGCAAAAAAACAATCACTAACAGTTATGTGTTAGAAAAACCAAGGGATAACCATATGTGATTGGTTTAATTAATATTTTACAAAGAGTAAATGTGTATGCGTCGAAAAGTCCAAAAGTAATGATATTTCTTTTGAAAATACATTTCTACTTTTAATACAGGGGTGTCATATAAAATTATACCCTAATTGTCTGCTTCAAAAATAAAAAAATATTATAAACTTTTATGTACTGCTAGACAGTTGTAGACAACCTTAAAGGGAGTTTAACCAAATCTAGCCTGAAGAGTAAATTAGTTTGTGGCTGTGCCTATCTAGTATCGTATCATACTGTCAAACTAATCGTTCCTTAATTATCTTGGAATTATGAGAGGAGATTGGGGTGGATTTTGTTTGTGCTGAATATCTGAAGATGGTCTTATCTTTGAACAGAGTTAACTTAGCTTCAGGTAGCAGATATGCTTGTTTTGATTCCCGTCATCACCAAAGAGTATCTAAAAAGGTATTAATTTAATATATGTTAGTATAATTATAAAAAGAGAAAGCTAACTTATTTTTTTGATTGGGTTCACGATATTTCTGAATATTGTCAGTAGCACCCATCTCATTATCGAAACATTACTGCAGAGGAAGTTAATCTAAATCTTTGAGTATCGATTATAGTAAGTGCATAATTACCTTGTTAGATTTCTTGATTTTTTTTATTTTAGTTTTCATTTATAAACAGCTTAACAATAATTATAGAAGTTAAGCTGCATATAAACAAATGTGTTCTTCAATATATCAAAGTATAAAATAATTAACAGTAATTTCAGTAACTTGAGGCAGGATACATCATCTACAATTATAGGTACTCTTGTGTAACATTATCGTAATTAAAATCTTGACATTTTATATTCATATAAGGAGACAGAAAAATTCTATATAAGCGGAGCGACTTTTTTGGATTCTCATTATTATGGAACTATGATTCTTTAGAGTTAGTTAGATTCTGTTTCTATCTTATAAAAAGGTCAGGAGTGAGCCTGCTAGCACACTGGGCGTGTAGCTAGGATACAACTGAGATATATTATATTATCTACATGCACACCCTAGATGTAGTTGTGTATTGTTTCAGCATAGTTTTATAGGATGTAAATTTAACAATTTTAAATTACAATACAAGATACAATGGTCGCCGAGAGAATTGATAAAGGCAACATCTATCTTAAGCAAATATATCATTATTAGTATCTAATTTATTTACTCTGTACACTAGAAAAGAGAATATAGAATCTTATATTTAAATTGTTAACATAATTACATTATCCTACATATCTCTACTATAAAAAGATATATATATTAAAAACGTCGCAGCCCTTATAATACATAGAAAAGACTTTACATTAGTCTTTAAATATAGAGCTCCAAAAGAATACATAAAATTTTATTCACATGACCACCAACAAAAGTCAAAATGTTCACCATTTTTTCAAACAAATATAAATCAATTGGAGGGTTGGCCGAGTGGTCTAAGGCGGCAGACTTAAGATCTGTTGGACGGTGTCCGCGCGAGTTCGAACCTCGCATCCTTCAAATTTTTTTTGCTTCTAAACACAAGTAACCTTAAGTGGATGCATTTATATGCTTATTGCTTATTTTTTGGAAGTGGAGGGAGGGGGATATATATTATAGGTTAAAAATACCATTTTGATCTGGGAAAAACAATATTTCGTGAATGAAAAGCTATATTTTAATGTAAAAATATGCGTAAAGGATACCCAAAACATATAATTTACTTGTAAAAATCTTATTCCGCTTCATATTAGGATCATCCCACAACACATTCGACAATACAATTTTAATAAATAAATCATTAATAATGAACACATTATTTCACCCATTTCCCCACTAGTAAACTTTAGTAGGGGATCGTGCGAAACGACCGTGGAGTTGGCAGCGCAGTACTACATACTGCCCTTAAAACTCTCAAAAGCCCTGCCAAGAGCCCATCCCGTAATAGAAACCAACCCTATGTCCTGCAATACCCTACTATCCCAAATCCACCATAAACACCACATCCTCCTACCTTCATGCCCCCTCACCCTTACCCACACCCTACCACAGAACAACTAGGGAACCTAACACAGCAGCTGGGGTCGATGAGCAGTGGCGGGGAAGCTGAAGCTGAAGTGGATGCGGATGAAGCATATAAAATGGAGACAATGTACAACGTGGTGCAACACAA
>JAJLTL010000207.1:0-12950 GCA_030568135.1 Vanderwaltozyma yarrowii
GTTGGTATTAATAAATATTGATTAGTTGATTACTTTTCAATATTATTTTTGGTTTAATGTAAGCTATTGCTACATATGATAACTATACAAGAGTGTGTTTAACACTAGAATGAAAATATTGGAATATTGGAAAGGTGCCCATTTATTTATACGTTTAGAAATTGAAAGAAACTTATTCTTTTCTGATATAACTTATTGCTAATTAGCAATAAGTGTCATTGCTAAATGATTACTGGCACTGTCACAAGACCAATACCTCAATAATACCATTAAACTTAGGGAAGTGTCCCCTAGTAATACCGGTAATTCTGCTCACAGGACAACGAAAATAGTCATTTCTATAATCAGAGTATAGGTACCATCTTACCTTCAATATAGGGACCTTTTTTTTTGAAGATGATACTCATAAAAGAACCTCATATAAATTTTAGCAATAAATTGAAAAACTGCTATCTACACTGAAATATAAAGAGTTAGGTTAATATATTATTTATTAGGTACCAGATAAAGAGAGAGTTGAATAATGCTCTTTTCATTAAACCTTAACGAGTCGTTGCTGTATGAAGGAAGGTGTTGCTTAATATGTACTAAATACTTAGGTTTAGTGGTATTAGATTAAGATAGTACACCCATAGGAACGTCCACTGTCGTTACACGCATAGTAATCCAGAGCTATGCGTCATTTAAATTATTCATAATCACCCATACTACTATAGGTTAGTATACATTGTTCTAATTAAAAAGTCAAATACTAGCACAGAGAATATACTAATTCTAAAACAACCTTTGACACATCCAATAATAATTTAATTATTATATGCAAAAAAACAGTCTATAACTCTAGTGAGTGCTGAGTATATGGAAAACAATAAGTTGATACAAAATAAAGGATAGACAAAATATTATTTGTATTGATGTGTCATATATACACTACTTAGTAAATAAGATCTACAAACTTTTTCCAACCAATCCAATTATATAGTATTGTATAATATATAAAACCGTTAGAGTGGTGAAATAAACCATTCCGATATCAATTAATGTACAGAGAAATTGTCTTGCAAAAGAATGGATGAACTAGCCCTTAAAATTACAATTGTTTAGGAGTAGCCCTAATGTTCACGTCGAAATAATGCACATTACTATACTAAATGCACAATACACTTGTCTGTACTATTTTTCTGTGCCAGGTATACTTCTTATCGATAACGAATATTGACGACACCAAATTTTTTTAAATTTAAGATTCAGGGTACCTTATCCTCTTCAACCATGGATACACAGTTCTCTATTCTACAGTTTAATCCTTCCATTTGTATATAGTTGAAGCTATATATTATTCCACTTGGTCTGTATCAATTGTGTTAACAATACATTACATCGTACAACATGATTGTATAATTACTATATAAAATTTTATTGTTAAAGCTTTTTAAGCTCATCTCATCTCATCTCATCTCATCCCATCTCAGTCCATCTCAAGTATAAAATATTTATTAATAAGCTTAAAGAAGGAATCTATCAATTACCAATCATGTCCAATCCAGATGAACTAGATGATGGTCTTTTATATGAATACGAATCTGACACTCCAGTTGTAGGAGAAGAAGTTGAAGTTGAAGTTGAAGCTGAGGCTGATGCGTTAGTGGAATCCACTGATAAAAATGAATTGAAGCGTGAACTAGAACAAGACAGTAAGGACAAAGAACAAGAATCTGAAGATCAAAATAAATTATCAAAGAGACAAAAGAAACTACAAAAGTCAAAATTGCATGAAAGAAAAAAGGAACAAGCTCAATATCAAGTAGATCGTAAGAAAAGCATTCCAAAATCGTCTTCTGATTTAATTGCTGATTATTTTACTACTTTAATCAGAGAAAAAAATCCAGATTTAAGCGCTTTGGAATTAGAAGAATTATATTTAAAGAAAGTCGATTTCATTAGCACTGAAAAGTATGATTCTAAAGATCGTAATTTAACTAATTTCCCAGATTTTATGGCTCAATTCTCTAAATCACCTAAGGCAATTATTTTCTCAATGTCTAATATTAGAGTTGCTGATCTTTCTCGAAGCTTGAATGGTAATAAAAATTGTATTAAATTATTTGCTAAAAACAAGTTAAAGGATGATTTATCAACCGTTGAAGAAGTCCTAGGTGGTGATAGTAAAAAATATAAAAATATTAAATATTTTATTGCTACGCCAACCAGAATGGAAAAATTACTCGAGACAACTGAACTTTTCTTTCAAGGTAAAGAAAAATTAGATATAATATTGGATGCTACTTACCTCGATCCTAAAAACAATTCTTTAATTGCATCTGACAATACAATCATCTTATGCAAGGTGTTAAGGAAGTTTTTAGATAAGAAGAGTTCTGTAAAAATCTTATTATATTAATTAACTATTGACATTCATACAGTCTATTTTGTAAATTAGTCGTAGATTTATACATACACATATATACATAAATATATACATTTATCTACTAAAAATGTGATATTATTTCATAATACATTTTAAAAATTGTCTAAGGATGAATGAATTGTATATATATAATCATTGAAAATAGAATATCGAAATTGAAAATCGATATTATGCAAAGTTGTTTATTATTTTGATCGGTTGTTTTCTATCGAAGCAACGCTAATTTTAGAGTTTCCTGCTGATGAACGTCTTGATATAACTTTTTGAGAATTGGTCCTAGTTATTAATTTTGGTGTTTGCTTTATAAGAACACTATCTGTCATTCTGCTTTGACCTTGTTTCCAGTTATCAAAATCGATCAAACCTTGCATACAACCCCATTCTGTAATTTTTTTACTTAACCAATGAAGATTAACTGGTTTTGTTAAATAATCGTTACAACCAGATACCAGAGCTTCTCTTTTATCAGTTAATGAGTTTGATGCTGTGAATGCTACAATAATTACAGGTGCTCCTGCCGATACTCTTTCTAATCTTTTTGTATCATCTAAATTAATTGTAGACGAAGAAGATGATACTATTTTTTGAATTCCGATACCACTTTGTTTTTCATAATCTCTAATTTCTTTTGCTGCATCAATACCTGAAAGTACAGGTAATTGTAAATCCATAAAGATTAAATGTATACCACCTTCTTTCCATTTATCAACTGCTTCTCTTCCATTTTTGGCCACTTTATATGATATTTTATGTTTTCTTAAGAAAGATGCTAAAATAGTTTGATTAATGACATTATCTTCAACGATTAAAACTGTGATTTTTGGAAATACTCTGTCACTTGTACTCTTCGAGACATTTGGTGTAGGTTTTGGAGTAGATACATCACCTAATGGATTAGGGTAACTAATGGCATTGATATTTGAAAAAATGTTTGAACCATCTATGTTATTTGCGAAATTATTAAAACCAATATGTACTTGTGGTAATTCGATATCATTATCCATTATCGATGCATTATCTTTTAACAAACTATCTTGTTCAGATAATAAAATTTCATTATTTGTTTTATTTGTAGCTGATGATACAGTAGATGATGAATTTATTCTTTGATGTTGTCTAAAAGATGGTTGAGATTCTTCTTTAAAATTTTTAGGTAATAATAAAATAGCTTGTTTTGGTGATTCCAAATTTGTTTCATTATCTATATTTTCTGAAAATTTTCTAAGTTGGTCTTCACTTGTTACTAATTTAAAATCTTGTGTTTCATTAGCTGGATTATTTAAATGATCATTATCATCGTCATAACCATTTGAATTAATCAACTCATTTTTGTTAATATCTTCATGTTGTGATAAATAATCATCTTGATGTAAATAATTTAATTTATCTTCATGATTTTCATTTTTATCATTATCTTGTCGTATTACAATATCTGAATAAAAAATTAGTAGTGGATCTGATACATTTTGTGAACCAATTGGACCATATAATTCATCGTATATATTTTTGACTAATTCATCAGGTTGGAAAATGATTCTATTTGTTTTATAATCCGTTGGTTCTATATTATATTTTATATGTTTGCTTAATAAATCAGGAGACGGTAAAGTTTTATTTAAAATATGCGGAGAAGTTGAATTCGAAGTAGATAGTATTGGAGTTGATGAAATGATGTTTGTTGTTGGATGAGATGACGAATATATAATTGGTTGTGGTGATACCGAGCTATATCTTGAATTTTCCATTTTTTTATTGAAGCTTCTAGCATTGTTAGTGTTATAACTATTCGGCATCATCATATCCAATCTAATATCTGCTGTCATAACATTTTGTGGTGTTGGATGTTGAATGTACATATTATTGTTATTGTTATTGTTATTGTTATTGTGATTGTGATTATTATTGTGATTATTATTATTATTATTATTATTATTATTATTATTATTGATATTTGTATTATAATTAAGACTTGTACTACGTTCCATTATATGTGATGCTGATAAGGCTGACGGCTCAAACGTTTGCGCATGATTAATAAAACCAATTGCAATAGAGCTATTATCTACATAATGAGCCCATCTTAAAAAATTTAATTTGTTAACAATATTTGTTTTCAAATCATCAATTGTATCCAATTCATTGAATTGAATTGCCGTTGGTTGATTAATCCCATTTCTTTCATTTGAATCATCTAATTTTACCCAAATTTTCCAATCCATTGCAGAATTTAATGGAACACTACCATATACATGAAGCGGAGACAATGGTTTCCTTCTATCGAGAATATTTTCTAGCATAGTATCACGTATTTAATATATAATATAATAAAATATAATTCTATGCGCCCCTTCCTTCGTACAAATATAATTACTGTTTTTAAAACTCCAGATTCAGGTATAACACCTTATAATATAGTATATATTATTATTATTATTATTATAATAATAATAAAAAAAAATCACCCCACCAATGTGTGTTAAACTGTCCAAGTAATATACCTTACAGAACCTTACACAGACCAATTACCAATGTATCAACAGTGTGCAATGTTAACTTCTATAATTACACTGAAAAAACACCACTAAATATAGTTACTCCTTACCTAATCTGTTGTCATATAGATACACTAAATCCATATTTTTAATCATTCCATTTCATTTTCACTTTAACTTCACCAGTTATCTCTTTTTTTCTTCAAAATTTCTAAAAGAGAGTAATTAACAACTTTATTTTTTTTTTTAAAAAAAAAAAAAAAAAATTATTTAATAAAACCCAACCCTAAACAGGGGTGAAGCACAGCCCGAGGGTGCGATAACAGGGCACACATGAATGGTGTCCAACCCTATATCGAATTATCACGTGCTAAATAAAATAATGACAATGGAAAAAAAAATGTGAAATAAAGTAATATAAGGTAGAAAAAAAAAGCTGTTATCTCATCTCATCTCATTTGTTTGATCTATAAAAGGGAATGAATGAGTGGATGAGTGGTTGCAAGTGTGAGTGTGTGATTGGAACAGGTATTATTAAGGAAGGAAAACGTCTGTGATGGTAGAGATTGTGGAAAATGTGGAACAAGAGACTGTGCGTAGAGCTGGTTTGGTGACGGAAAGTTCACGTTATCTGCGATATCAAGATGATGTAAGACGTTATATTTTACAATATTTATTATCATGTAAGGGGATATGTCATGAGAGTATGTTATTGTTGGCGTTGATGAAATTAGATGAAGCCGATTTCCAAAATATTGATATGATGCATTATATGCATTGGTTGAGTTCAATTATTGATGATATTAATATTAGGTTAAGTAGACTGAATTATAAAGTAACTAGAATTAATCATGGTTTAGGTAAAAAAAATATTACTAGAATGGTTAATGACTCGATAAGAGATTTACTTATTCATGATGATGAAGATGATTTCGATGAATATGGAAATGACTTGATGATGGAGTTGCCTATAAGTAATAGATATTTTGTTTATGTTAATTTAATATCAAGTGATGAAACAAAATTAGCAACGAAATTTTCTACAAAGGAAATTGAATTTATTAAATGGTGTATAAATCAATTTATTGAAAATTCATTAAATATTAAAAGTATGAAAAATTCATTGAAATCAAATTTTATCGTTGAAGAAATCGACGAAATCATTTCAAATATTACAAAAGAAAATACACACTATGATCAGTATATTACTTATATAGTAGGATCTACTCACCTTCTTCAATACAAAGAGTTAAGTGCAACAGAAATTGAAAATATTTTATCTAGGTTATGCGCAAATAAATGGTTTTACAAAAATGAAGATGGTCAATACGGCATGGATTTAAAATGTATTGTGGAATTAAATGAATATTTAATATCAACCTATGATATACCTATTTGTCAAAATTGTAATCAATTGGTTTTACAAGGTATGTTATGTAAAGGAACTCCCACAACAAATGACGAATCAGATACAGGTACAGATACAAATACAGATGCTGACTCAAGATATTGTAATGTATGGCATCTTGATTGTTTCCAACATTATATGACTCATATCAATCAAGATTGTGATAAATGTGGTAAAAATTTAACCGCAAACGGAGCATATATAATATAGTAAAACTATGCTATTATTATTATCATTATTATCAGTTTACAGTCCTCTTTAAAAAGTTTAATTTTAATTAATTAATGAAGAAAACACAAAAACTGAAAAGAGATATGCAACTGACAAAGTTAACATATATATATATATATATATATATATATCATATCATATATAGTTTGTATATCATTATTTACATGGATATTCGCAAAGATGGATTTTTTCTTTTTTGACTTATTTTCTTACACCTCTTTTCTCTAAGAAATCCTTTGCTTCATTGATCTTGGTTGCCAAATATGGTGAACCACCTTTATCTGGATGATTTGCTAACATGATCTTACGATGAACTTCCTTTAAATTCTTTTTATTTAGATTATTTTCTTTTAAATTTAAGATCTGTAAAGCCTCCTTTGTATTCATCTTTGGATCGAACCCACCTTTAAGGAAAGTTGTAGCAGCTTTCCCACCATTCATCTTCATTGATACTGATCTATAAGTCCCTGCTACGGCATATAAAGCTAAAAACCCACCCATACTAGTTAAAATAGGATGCTGACCCATATAATCTACAACATTATCAAAATATAAATCCATCCCACTCTTGCTAGATGATTGTAATTGTCCTCCTTGTTGACCAGCCATATCTAATGAAACGGTCCCTTCATTATTTAACAGTTGTGAATTATCTTGACCTGGAATAGGAAGTTGTGGAACCTCGAGTGTATTAGTGTTGGGATTATTTCCTGACATGATATATCTTCACACTCAAGCAAACAAAAATAGTAGAACAAAGATAAATAGTAAAAAAACGACAGAGATATTCAGATACCTGTATATATCACACTGCTCTACCCTTTACTCAACTAAACAGTTCTCTCAACCGCTGATTCAAACTTACCAAATGGTAATATAAACTCTTCTTTTTAAAATACATTTGGAATATCTTATTAGTTAGTCGGTGAACTTTTCCCATAGTCAGCAGAATATTTGTTAGCGCATTAAAATTTGAAAATTTTTCCAGTTGGAAATTTTGTGCAATTAGTGATGGATAATTGTAATGTAAGCTCATCTCATCTTGATATCTTGAGTGTTAGTTAGTATAAACGTATTAGTAGTGTGCTTAAGTGATTCCAACAGTTGTCTAGTTAGTTAGTTTTGCAGTTTTTCGACCATTGGGGAAGTTAGATAACGTAGTGAATCATATACAAATTTTAAAACAATGAGAATTTATCAATGTCATTTTTGTTCATCTCCAGTGTACCCAAGTCATGGTATCATGTTTGTTCGTAACGATGCCAAAGAGTTTAGATTCTGTCGTTCTAAATGTCATAAATCATTTAAACAACGTCGTAACCCACGTAAATTGAAATGGACTAAAGCTTTTAGAAAAGCTGCTGGTAAAGAATTGGCTGTTGATTCAACATTAACATTCGCACAAAGAAGAAACGTTCCTGTAAGATATAATAGAGAATTAGTTGCTACTACATTAAAGGCTATGAGCAGAATCGAAGAAATTAGAGTAAAACGTGAAAGAGCTTTCTATAAGAATAGAATGAGAGGTAATAAAGAAAGAGATTTCTTAAGAGATAAGAAATTAGTCGAATCTAACCCAGAATTATTAAGAATGAGAGAAATTGAATTAGCTAACAAATTAGCTAAACAACAAGCAAGAGAAGAAGCCAGCTCTGAAGAAGAAGAAGAAGATATGGAAATTGATTCTGAAGAAGAAGAACAAGAACAATTAGAAAAGCAAAAGATTCTATTGAAAAACAAAAAGAGAAACTCAAAGAAACTTGCATTTTAATTAACTACAGGAAATAATGAAACCTAAATTCAATATCTTATAGAATTGTTGAAGTATCATAATATGCCCATTTTGTGTAAATTAATATATTATTATATTTTTCTATTATATAGCCGGTTCATTTCCTCATATAAAAAAATTTATATACATACATTTATATACCACATGAATGTTATTTGTAACATATGTATCCACCAATAATTATCATTTTCTTTTCAATAAAATCATTTTGATAATTTTAAGAATTCATTTCCAGTCGAAGAGTTAATGAATTCTTTAAATGATTCAATTTCATCAAGAGTTAAAATTTTTATATCAAGAATTTCTGCATTAGGATATTTACCATTAGAATGCCATATCCCTAACCTGATATCAACTGGAGAACCATTTTGAGGTATTTTATCAATTGGTCTGATATTATCAAATTTTGATCTATAAATTTCTTCATCAATTTTTAATTCAATTATTGAATCATTAAAATCTTTAAAATCTGGTAAATTTTTTACTGTAATGACACCAAAACAATCTCCAACAGAACTATTAATGCCTACATACTGTGCAATTAAACGTACTCTAATAGATTCTGTTTCTTGTAGTTTATTAAAATCGTCAATAATTTTCTTCAACTCAGTAATATTAAAGAGTAGTCTACTCATGTCATGTACATTATAGCGAATGGAATGCAATTTTCCAAATAGTCTTCGTTCTTTCTCAATGGAGGAACTATTTAGTTTAATAGTTGCTGGTATAAGGTTGATGCATTCATAGTAAAAGCCTTTTAAACAAACATTGTTCTTATACTACTTGTTAACAATGCTTAAAATAAAAAAAATAATTCAGATAATAAGAAAGTACAAAAAAAAGGATTCGACAACTACAGGACTCGAACCTGTGCGGGCAGAGCCCAAAAGATTTCTAATCTTTCGCCTTAACCACTCGGCCAAGTTGCCATAATAAACTTATACAACTTTTAAAATAGCTGATAACCATACCAGATATAAATATCTTACTTTAAAAGTTGTTAACTATTATGGAAATACTGAAAAATGTTGCTATGCTATGGATGATGAGTATTTACATTATATGAAAACGATGAGATTGGATTGATTTGAGTGGACAATATGAGAGGAGAGTTTGTTTTGGAATAGCAAGGGTAATAGAGTACTGAACATACGTTAACAATATGAAATTAGGCATTATTCCTTATCAAAAGGAAACAGACTTTGTTTATCTAGGTTCTGAGAAACAAGCAAAACCATATTTACCAATACTACACGAAACTCATAAGGTTAATATTGATAATGATGGTAATGATAATACAGAAGATGACAAGTACTTGTCATTAGTGAAACCAGATGATATACCGTTGAACAAACGTAATTTTATTTATAGACCATGTGGTCCAAATCCATTATTCGTGGAACTGGGTTACAGTTGTACGGAATACCCATTTGATAAACCTGGTATGAATATGATGGATAGATCTGGTGGGATGTCAATTATTTCCGGTGGCAATGATATAGTTAGTGTTAAAGACTCACTGGGTTGGAGAACAAGTAGATGCGATGTTTGTATTAAGGAAGGTTCGAGTTACTGGGAAGTTGAAGTGATAAAAGGTGGATTACAAGAGATTAAAGATGATATTAACCCATCCAATAACAATTTATTATTACAGATAAAAAAAGATTTATTAAATACAACACCACATTTAAGAATTGGTATATCGAGAAGAGAAGCTACGTTAGAGTCACCAGTTGGGTTTGATAGCTATGGTTACAGCATAAGGGATACATCTCTGGAATCAATTCACGAAGGTAAAATATCACAAATATTAAATCAATCTAAATCAATTAAGCCAAATGATAGAATTGGATTCTTGTTAAAATTACCGACCATGGATAAACAAATCGATCAAGCCAAGGAATATGCACAAAGAAGAATTGATGCATTAAGTAAACATTCTTCTAATTCAAATTTATCGGTAGATAATCTTAATAGCGATGATCTTGTTTCATCAAGGAAGAAAACTAAATTAACCCCATCGAATAATGATTTCGAGAAGGCTTTATTGGAAGATATTGACTTGCAGAATGTTATTAGAGATAAAATTCCAATTAGATACAAAAATCAATTATTTTTTGAATCAACAGATTATGTGAAAACTACAAAGCCTGAATATTATTCATCCGATAGAAGAGAGAGAGAAGATTATTATAGCTTAATGGATTCTTCATTGGGTGTATATTTGAATGGTGAATATTTAGGTGATGCATTTAAAGATTTAAAACCTTTTTTACCACCATTTAGTGAATTACAATATAATGAGAAATTTTATTTTGGATATTGGAAGAATGGTGAAATAATTGAAGAAAATGATTCGAAAGATACAAAGACAAATATTGAAACTAATTCACAAAAAAAAGGATTGATATTAAGAAATAAATATGTAAATAATAACCAATTAGGGTATTATCCGACAATCAGTTGTTTTAATGGAGGAACTGCAAAGATAATCACTCAAGAGAAAGATTTAAAGTATTATGATCAAGTATTAGCATCACAAGAACAGAAACAAAACGAAAAATCTATTAAATCATTAGATGTATTATTTATGGAACAAATCGCTGAGGACATTGTATGGGATATAATTGACGAAGTAGAAGAAACGTCCAGCATTATCCACTGAGCAACTAAGTAGGTAACATATATATATATATAAATATATATAACATGCATCATACTTGAATATTATTATTTAGTTAGTTCCTTTATATAGTAAAGCCCAATATGGATATATTCATCATCATATACGAAATCATTATTGAAAGGATTTTATTTATTTAAAGGGATAATCTCAATTTAAGTTTATAAATAGGTAGTTAAATAATAAATAATAATCCTAAATAATGATAAATAGATAAAACTAGTTTATAAATATAGAAGTAAAACAGCACAGAGTAGACAATATCGAAGTTTACAATTAATTTTAACATGTCAGATATTGAAGCAGAAAATAATGTGCCTAATACGGCTGAAGAAAGTGAAACAGTGAATGAGAATAATAATACTAAAATAATTCAAGAAGATAGAGAACCATCAAAATATTCATTAGAGATCATTGTTTCTGATCCTCAAAAACACATAGGTGATCAAACTCCTGGGTCGTCATATGTCACTTATCAAGTATCGACGAAAACGAATAATCCATCATACATAAAAAATCATCGTGGTAATGATACTGGTACTACTGCCAACAACACCACCATCACTACCAACACAACATTAACAAACAATAACAATGAGAATAACGACAATAATGATAATAGTATAATTGTTGTTCATCGAAGGTTTAGTGATCTCCAGTTATTGTATAATATATTATCTAATGATTATCCCAGTTGCATTGTTCCCCCATTACCTGATAAGAAAGTATTTCAATATATTGCAGGTGATAGATTTAGTACAAGTTTTACACAAAAAAGGTGTCATAGTTTACAAAATTTTTTAAGAAGAATTGCAAAACATCCAATATTATGTAAATCTAGTGTATTAGAAATGTTTTTAATTTCTAATGATTGGGAACTTTATAAGAAGAGTCTTTCTGGAAATTTACAATTAAATAAAGATGAGATGACAGATGTATTTATGAATGCATTTAAGACAGTCCATAATCAAAGTGAAGAATTTATTGAAATAAAGGAAAAGAGTGATAAATTAGAGAATAATGTTAATAAGATTGATAAAGTATTTCATAAAATAGTTAAGAAGCAAGATTTAATAAGTGAAGATTATTTAAAAATTGGTAATAATTTACAAGATTTACAAGAATTAGTATCTGGTGATTGTGATATTGGTGGTAGTGATGAAAATGGTAATGCTAAATTATTTAAAAAATTTAAAATTTTTAGTGATGGTATAATTAAATTATCATATGGTATGAATGATTTAAATAAATTTATTGATTTTGAATATATAACCGATTTAAAAGATTTAGAACATTATATTTCATCAATGAAGCAAATAATTAAATTAAAAGATCAAAAGCAAATAGATTTTGAAGAATTAAGTGAATATTTAACTAAATCAATTAATGAAAAAAACAATTTAATTTCTGGATATTATAGTAGTAATAATTTTTTAACAAATAAATTAGAAGAAATTGCGGGAATAAATCAAGAATCATCACGTAGAGACAAAATAGATAAATTAGAGAAGAAGATAAATTCATTAACAATAGAAGTAGAGAATGCTAAGAATGTTTCTGATGCATTTGAAATAGAAACAATAAAAGAAGTAGAATTATTTGAAATTACAAAAACAAATGAATTGAAAAATTCTTTAAACAATCTGGCAGATCATCACATCGAATTCTACCAAAAGATGCTAGACACTTGGACCAAGATAGATGAAGGATTGTGATACGTTAGTAATGCCTACCATATACCATACACCATTGCCTACCTATATACATCTATAATATACATATGTAATACCAATACAGCACAACACAACACAACAGAACACAACACAATATAATATAATACAATATAATATAGTCATGTATGATTTAAACAGTGTGGGGGGGGGGGGGGGGGGGGGGGGGGGGGGGGGGGGGGGGGG